>PVKZ01002503.1:0-218210 GCA_004027375.1 Macroglossus sobrinus
CTCCCGCCACAGGAGCTGGGGTACCGATCTGTGGCATACCCTGCCCCGTGGGAAGGGCACTCCTGGCGCCAGACAGCACACTGCCAGGCCAGGGACAGCCCCCGGACCTCCACGAGTCTCCCAGGAGCACAGAGGAAGGTACGAAGTAAGAGGGTCTCCCAGAATGGGGGTGGCGAGGCTGGTTGACAGTGAGAGGGCCCTGTCCAGTTGTGCCAAGAGGGGGACCGTCCCAACCAAAAGGTGAGCAGTTAACTCGAGAACGATCCTGCAAGGCTACGCCTGACGAACGCGCCCAGCATATATGCTGGATTCCGACAGGATGGCGAGGGCAGGGGCGGTGGCCCGGGCATCAGGCCCGCAGCCAGGGCAGAGTGGAACCCAGAGATGGAGGGCTGAGGACGGCGCCGGCTGCCCCAGCAAAGTGCTCGGGAGCGGCGGTCACAGCCTCCAGCGGCCGGGGAACCCGTGCGCCCCAGCCCGGAGCCCTCGTTGGCCCTGAAGGAGGTCGCCCCAGCCCGAGCGCTGGCCGGGTCCCCGGGCCCAGCCGTTCCCGGGCCCCGCTCCCGGCCCCACCCAGCCCGCCCTGGGGCCGAGATGGCCCCGCGGCCTGGGGCCCGCCGGCCCCCGGGAGGCCAGAGGCGCTCAGCGCGGCGCGCGGGGCGAGAGCGCAGCGTGCCCGGCGCCTCCAGCCCAGCGCGATCCCCGCCCCATTCAAGGGCACGCGAGCTGACCCCGGCGGCGCCGCGCCCCCGCCCAGCGGTCCTCCGCCCGCGCGGCCCGGGGTGGGGGGTGGGGGGGCCGCCGCTGCACCCCGCCCTGGGCCGCCCGAGCGCCGCGCCCCTGCGTTCGCCCAGCCCGGGCGCCCCCTCCCGCGCGCGCGCGCCCCCCGCCGCCCCGGGCCCCGGGCGCAGTGGGCGCCCCGCTCACCTGACATTTCGTCCTCGTTCTCCATCGCGTCCGCGAACAGCCGCGGCAGCTCCTCCTCGGTGCCCAGCGGGCCCCGCATGCCCGGCGCGGGGGGGAGGGGAGGTGGGCGCCCCCCCTCCCGCCGGGCGCGGTGCCAGCCTTAACCCGTGCGCCGCCGGACCGGTGCGCGCGGCGGGCGAGGCGGCCTCGGCGAGAAGATGGCGGCCGCCGGCCCCCCCACCCCCCAAAACCTCCGCCCCCCCGTCGCGACCCCTTCCTCTGGGCCGCCTTCGCTCCGCTCCCGCAACGCCCGGGCCGCTCCGCCCACCGCGCCCCGCAGCCGGAGTCCGCAGCCCGCCGAGGGTGGCGGCGGCAGCGCCCGCGGCAGGGCTGCACGGCGGGGGGCGGGGGGGGCGCCACACATGCCCGGATTGTGACGTCCAGTCTGGTTGCTGTGGCAACCCCATCCCATCGTTCCGGCGGCGCGACTAGTTAACAGCAGAGAACAAGTCGGGGGACTAGTCCCGAGCCGCCGGGTGCGGGGCGGGGGCGGCGCGCGCCGGCAGGGGGAGCCGTGGAGGCGCCCGCGCGCCCGGGGACCCGACGGCGGCGCGTGGGCTGCGGGGCCCGGGGCGCGCGGGGCCCCGGGGGAGGCTGGGAGGCGCCTCGCGTGGACGCCGGGCCGGGCCTGGCCCCCCCACCCACACACACACACACACGCCCCTCCGGGAGGGTGCTCGGCTCCGGGGTCCCCAAGGGCGCGGGAGCGGGGTCCCCGGGCGGCGCACGGCGACCTCCCCGCTCCTCCCACGGCTCCGGCCTCCACACGCTCCTGACCCCCATTCGGAAGAGGACGACAAGAAAAACGTGTCCCGCCCTTGGGGACGGGCCGCCCCGGGCGACCTGCGGTCTGAACCCCCCCGGAAAACTTGGGGTGAGCTGGCTCCTCCCTCGCTCGGTCGCACCCGCCTCCCCCCACCCACCTGCCTTCCTCCAGGACGCCCCCCAAGGCCGGCCCGGAGCCCTGGCGGGCGGTGCGGATCTGCATTCCCTGTGCCCAAAACTCCCGCGCCAAAGCGACACCTGTGGCGGAGCGGGAGGCGCCGCCACCGGCGCCGGGTCGTTAAAGGTGAAGATGGAGGCCGAAGCCTTCGGGAGCGGGACTGGAATGTTCAACGGGCGCCGCCTGCCAGGCTCGGCTGCCGCAGGTCTTAAAGCTACCGTAAGACCGTGGAAGTTCCGGTGGCCGGCGGGATGGCCAGGGAAGTGAGGGCGCCGTCCCCTCACCGCCTCCCGCAAGACACGCTGGGGGAACCCACTGGAGCCCCAGGTCGCTGCCAGAGTCCCCCAGGATTGCCTGACTTGGGATGTCAGAAGCAGAGGGGGAGGGGGCCGGGTCACACTAGCCTCTCTGGTCCTGGCTGAGCCCCTGTACCCCATCCGGGCCACACTGACAGCGTGTGTGTGTGTGTGGGGGGGGGGTCTCCCTTCCCTGGGGCCTTTGGGGAACCAAGAGAGCTGTGCCTGTTCTTGGGGAGCACGCTAGTCTGTGCAAGACCTTCTAGGGAGGTGGCCGTGCCCCAAGCCATGGTGACTATAAGCTGTGTCCAAGCTATGACCAGAGGAGATGGATGGCCTGGGGACAGTTGGACAGATGTGCAGCCGAATTTTCCCTCCCCCTTCCCATAATTGTGGAGAGACCCCAACAGAAGCTGCTCATCACTCATTCTGGGCAGGGGCAGGTGTGTGCAGCCCCCTGGGTCACGGTGTAGGCACCTGGGAACCCCTTCTCCTCCCAGGTCCCTTTAAACCACACTCTCCAGTGCAAGCCCAGTGCAAGGGCAAAGGGATGGGCGGCGGGGAGGCGGGCTGGGACAGCACAGGGCCGCTGCGGGTCCAGAGCTGTACTTTGCTTCTCTGGCGTCTAGCCGAGGGGGCTCTGACATGGATGCTCGCTCTAGCAAGCTGCACTTTGCCCGACAAGACAAGGCTGCCTTGCTCTTTCAAGTTCTGTTAACCATCTAGGAAAAAAAAAAAAAAGACGTAAGAGCTGCCAAACGTGCCCACCCCCCAGTCAGTGTCCAGCCCCGGCCCAAGCCCTGCCAGCTGGCAGGGTGAGGCCAGGACACTCCCACAGGTCCCCTGTTCCGCTTCAGAGAAATGGCCTCACAGTATTTGCCATCACCAGAAAGCCCCACACACACACACACACGCACGAGCGTGCACACACACACACAGACACACACACACACACACATCATTAACCTTGGCTCCGATTCCCAAGGCCAGGCTGAGAAAGTCAAGCCATAATTCAAGAATGAACAGTTCCAACTGCTTCATTTGGCAAAAATTAAGGGTTGATGCTCATCGCTCATGACCCGCTCGCTCCCCATCCGGGTCTCGCCGACCGCTGTCTAGCGGCTAGGGAACAGAGCTTAAGGACCAAAAGCAAAACAGAACGTGGAATGGCAGAGACAAAGGGACTTTTGACCGGAAATCTGAAATATGTAAAGGAGAGCTCTTATTATCGTCGAACTATAGCTGGGCATTTTATTGACAATGGGTCAAAAATGCTTGATGTTAAAAGCCTAAAAAAAGTGAAAATGCAATAAACTCTGCAATTCTGAGAACGAGGAATTCGTCATTACGGCTACAGCTCCGGGAAAGGAGATGCTTGCATTTGTGGGTCCCAGAGATTGTTAATTACACCTCAGTAAGAATTCAAAATCAAAATGTTTTCTGATATATTGGTGATAAAAGCACGAGAAAGATGTTTTTCCGAGAACAGAGCTGGGATGGCTAGTATCTCGGACACATAACCCTATTCAGCCTGAGTTCCCCACGGGCCCCCCAAGTCCTACCGGGACCCTCAGCAGCATATTCCCCCATGGCCCCTGATGGCCCCGTGACACCAGGCCTCCGAAGGGCAGTGAAGTGCTTGTTCCCGCACCCCTCACAGTCAGCACACAGCTCCCAGTTCTGACCCAGCCTTGTCACAAGCAGGCGAGACTGTCACTGGCAGGATGAGGGGTGAAATGAAGGCTGAGCACCCCAACTTCACCTTTACCAAAGCCCACTTCTCAAGGGGGAGCCTGGCCCCACGGGAATTCAGATTACTTGGGGTTGCAGGGGAGAGAAAGGGGGCTTCTCAGCGGGGCACATCCTGGTGGTGGGCCCTGAAGCCGAGGAAGTGCTGTGTACGCCTTACGTTAGAGCATCCTAGGAGTCCGCGCGGGCAGCAGCTCACCGCCCAGCCGACCAGCGCAGCCTTCGAGTGGCTTCGGCTTGGCCTGACACAGCCTAGAAAAAAAAAAACGTGGATTCTCAAATCCTCCCAAAGGTGGGAAAGTCTGGATTACACTTAGATATCAGTTTCCTGGGGTCGGCAGGCATCACTGACGAGGCAGAGCTCCCCTGCTTGCTTGAGCAGACCAGGCCGCCTGCTTTACCTTCCAGAAAGAAGCCACCGCCAAGCTTAGCACCCCAAAGAGTCAGCTAGAGGTGGCCTGTGACCCCGCCAGCCCTGTGCTCTGTCCAAGGTTCCCACGGGGAGGTCTGTCCCCTCGGCACTGCCAAATCTGTAGTTTCGTGTCAGGGCCCCGCGGACTAGGTATGTACCCCCCACGGGGGGGGGGGGAGGACAGCACCCAGCTGTGCGTGCAACACTTGACAAGCTCAGGGTGGGGGTGAGTCATGAGGACCACATTGGCAGCAAGTGGGCCACCAAAGCCACCTTTAAGGCTCTCTCCTGAGGTTATCAGTGACTTGACAAGGGACCATCATGGCCTCACTGCAGTCCTGCTCACCTTCCAAGAAAGTGTCCCCCCTTCAAATTAAAAGGCTCAGGTCTAAACACCGCAGGACATTGTCATTTGGGCCAATTTTCTTAAAAATACTTGAAAACGATCGAACCCCTCCCCGCCCCGTTTCTGACACCCTGTGCTAAGCATCACAGGTGACCGGTTCGGATCCACTTGGCTCTTCCTGGAGAGATCCTAGGTATCACCACTCAGAAGGGCACTTGCACAACTAAGTCACAGGAAGGGGGCCGCTGAGGCTTTCAAAAGGAAAAATATTAAACCCGCAGATGAGACGTGGCAGACGTCGGATCAGCAGGCGGAGTCGGCTGAGGATACACCGCCAACTTCCCACTTCGCCTCTGATCTTCCATCTCAGCCTGGAACGCCCCGTGGCTCAATCTGCTCCTGTGCCGTGAATCTTTCCGATCAGGCAGTCGAGGCATGAGGCAAGGCAGGTATAAAGGAAATTGCTCGAGACCGTGGTTCAGGCACAGCTGGTGTCACAATGGGTGTAATGGGATTCAGTTCGTACTTAGAAAGTCATTTGTTTGCAAAGAGCTGAAGAAATTCTATGTGGAGAGTTTTGCTGTCACCTGCAAAATCCCGTTGAGGCACAGCTAAGGTGGAAAAAAATGGGAATTAAGGGTAGTGTCTTCTCAAGCTTAATGAAGACCAAGATCACTGTTGTGTACAGCAATGAATCACCCAGGACTTTCGTTGCTAAACAGATTGACATGCCAATCCTAAAAAAAAAAAAAAAAAAAAAAAAGCCTTGCACAGTAACAGTAGCCATGTGTGAGCCACTTTAATATAAAATGTGATCCAAACTCAATTACAAGAGCTCAAAAAGACATAGAAAAACCAGTACGTTTCCATTTTATTACAAGTCTTAAAATCTGGGAGTGGTTGAAAGAAACTTCGTTGCTGATTCCAGCCCAGGGTTAAAATTGTAGCACCACACTAACAATGTAAGAGTTATCACAGGGAAACATGGATGCAAGTCAAATTTGCAAACTCAAGATATAACTTACTAACAAACTTAGGTAAGGGGCAGCGCCCAAGAGCTAGGGATGCCTGTGTTCCCTTGGAAAGAAACCCTGCCTCCTGTGAGAGCAGAGACATGCACAAACGATTCTGCTTCGGGAAATTTGCATAGAAATAGAAAATGCTAGAGCCTTCGGCACAAATGAGATTGCGGAAGCCTCGACACATTCAATTCACCCCGAGCAGCACCGAATGCTGAGTTGGCGCCAATGCAGGATCCAAACATCTCATTTCCAGGTGTGGAAATTAGCTGTCGGTGAGCTCTTTAAAACACGGACTGTATACAGCATCATTAGAAAAACAATGCAGAATTGTTTAAAGGATTTTACGAGGGCACCATAAGGCATCAGGGTCTCTTTCCAAAGTCACCTGCAAACATTCTGGATTTTCCGTCAGTGACAATTACATCTTCATAGCCTCTTGGGTGACCCTCTGTGGACCTCCAGCCTCTGCACCTGAGCTGTCGTGTTTCTGCCCCAGTATCATGCATGAACATCTGCCATTTTGGCCTGCTTGACGTCAGTTTGTAGAATGACTTGATGTTAAATCTAGCCATGGCCTAAGTGGCACGGAAGCGACTGGTCCCCGGGCATCTCAACATTTCTTTCAGCCTGAACGGTCGTCTCCCAACCACCTGGCCTTTGTGCCTCGCCCCCATGAAGACTCAGCTCTGGGCAGCAAAGAATTCCCGCCCCAGGAAGCAACTCAGGTGCTGACAGCTGGAAACACTACTATTGCCCGTCTCCAGCTCCCCCTGCTGGCGGCCAAAGGGATAGTGTGTCGCAAAGACGTGGAGAAACAACCATTATTTACAAATTCATTTTTGGCACTTTATTTAAAATTAAAACCTGGGACTTTTAGTCACTCTCCAAACCCTTTCCCGGGTGGGGGGGGGGCGCGGCAGCAGAATACGCAGCAACGCCAAAGGACCACAGTTTATTTCTAGAGGAAGAAAACAGATCAACATACATAATTATGGGCATCAAGAGTCATCAGTCATCCAAAAAACCAGAAAGACAAACGCCCCAGGACCCTGCATCTTTATCCACGCTGCCACTGTCCCACCAAGAGAACTTCGGAAAGAAGTCGCCGGTTTTGCTCTCACTAGGAGCCCCACATGGATACTCCTGAATCTGGGGAAAGCACCGTGTGAAACTGTCACTTTTTAAAGTGAAACGGTGACTGACTGCAGCTCACGCTTCCACTCCCTCATCCACCTGCCCCATGTCAGAGTGTCGCCCGCTCCCTTACAGGAGGCTGACTCTTCTAGTCTGGTATTACTACCTTGAGAACCGACGATTTCAAACCGGAAAAAAAAAAGTCTTAATTACAAAGGAGTGAGTGGCAGCCCAAGTGAAGCCCTTTGTCTACGATTGCCAATTTTCTGTTCAATCCACACTGCAGAGATACAAGGAAAACCACCGATTTGGTTCCCACGTTTTATTCAAGGGACTGGTACAAATTAGTGCAGAGAAAGCGAACTTTAATCCTCATCTTCCTCCTCCTCTTCATCCTGGTTAATCTGGAAGTAACGCAATTCGTAACTCTCTTTGCTGTTAGCAACTACGCGCAACCAATCACGTAGATTATTCTTCTTCAAATACTTTTTGGTGAGATATTTCAAATACCTGCAGAGAGAGAACACTTGAGAACTCCACTGGACACCCGGCCTGCTTGCATTCTGAAACACTGTGACTTTTACGAAAAAACCCCCGTGTTCAAAATCGTCACCATTCAAGGTGTTTCCCCACCTTTCAAAAATGGCAAAGATAAGGCAAATTCAGCCGGCCAATGATCTAACAAGAAAGAGTAAGTAGCCACATTGCATCTAAGCTGGCAATAAAAATGAGGACAGGTACGAAGATCTAAGAGTCGTCTATGAAACCATAGCGAACACCCAAAAGATGGTTTTCAGTGACATCTGGAGAAAGACAGGGCGGTCACTGGACAATCAAGCACGCGGCCACCACGCTGATCGTGGAGGAGCCACTGGGTTTCCGGGGGGCTCCGGGGCCCCCTCCTCGTCGCCTCACTGACTCAGACCCCCTTGAGAGGCTGCTCGGGTTACGAGCACTGCTTCCTAGGGCTGTGTCACGCCCACTCGCTCCTGCGGTGTGACACGCAGTGCCCAACTCTAGGACAGGGTACCACGCCGCCCCCGCTCCAGCCCAGCTCTGTGGTCAGAGCATCTTTCTCCTGGTGTCTATCCACGCCGGCATCTTCCCATCGCTCGCGCCTCTACAGCTGGGCTGATACTTACCTCTTCCCACTGAGGATAAATGAGCCACACGGGCAAACCAGCACGTGAGCAAAGGCCCCACTAAGAAATGAATCATACTGTCCCACAGTGTTACTTACGCCGACAAAGCCATCTTCACAAAGATGTGAAGATCTCTGTTCAAGTCTATCCACTTTTCCCTACATAAAAACAAATCAACCCGGTCGTTCCATCTAAAAAAGTATGGTTTTTCTTTCATTTATTATTTCTGTCCTATCGTATTTGGGTGAGGTGGATAATCCCAACGTTCAGGGAGTTTGAAACTTCTCGTAACAGAAAAGTAGAGGGGAAGCTAGGTGAAAAGCTGAGAAGTTCAAAAGCCAGCAAGAGAAGGTTCTAGAATAGGAAAACCTTGAATGATTCATTTTCTTGAAACTATTACTATCAAGACAGGAAAGCTTTAATGGAAGATGAAGGTTTCCTTTCTCCACTGGGTAAAGAGCAGAAAATTGGTCAGAACTGAAGTAAGAGGCATCCGAGGACACCCTTGCGGCAAGAGGTCACAGAAGGTTACAGAACCTTCCCCGGGGGCTCCGCGAGGCCCAGCGAGTTGGTCGTCGGGTACACCCTGGGGTCCCTCCCTACAGTTGCAGAGATCCAATCGCCTGCTGCACAAATAGGAGAACTCAGCCAGGTGCGATGAGCCCAAGTTTTCAAGAAATTTCTTGCTTGAGCTCATTGAACATAAAAGCAAAGTCTTATTAACTATAAGTTTGTCCTGACCACACCTTATTTTCCACTACTCGATTCAGTTTGATGAAAAGCTCCCAAGAACACCCCAGGCCCTAGGCAAGCTGCGTATAAATGTGCCCGATCCCTTAGTGACTTGGAAAGTGCTTTAAGCTCACCCTCAGAATAAAAATTGTGTAATACAGCACGGCAGGTGAACTGATGTCTCTGACTCAGGGAAAAAAACTGGACCCCCAGGAATTAAGGAGAATGGCTTCAGTCTCGATCGAAAAGTCTGATTCCTCAAAATCGGAGTAACACTTACAGGGAAAAGAAATACAGAGTTAAAAAATGAAAGTTCTCCAGTGTGAGCCAGAGGCAGAAGCAGCGGTATCTTCATTTTTAAGAATGCAGTCTAAGCAAGTCTGAGCATCTCTACTGTTTGAAATACTTTAGCCTGTGAAAACAAATTTTTTAAAGCTACCAGAAGCTGAAGAGTTTTAACTAATGTAACATTCGCTCAGTGGTTCATCCACCGCGCCCTGGATGGGGGGGCGGGGATCTCAGTGCTCGGATGCAGGTGAGGAACACGCATCATCACACGCCCCTCCATACCTTTTGGAAAAAGGCACCTCGGAAGTGACAGTGATCTTGCTCTTGCTCCTTTCAATGGTGACAACCCCGCCACCGAGATTCCCAGCCTTTCCGTTCACTTTGATTCTCTCCTGAAGAAACTGCTCCTGTAAAAAGCGTCACATGGACCCATTAGTGAATTGGCAAGTTCGCTCACCTCGCCAGAGTATTTTTCCTACTCCTTACACTGAACAAATGTAGCTTTTTTTCAAATGTCCAATCTTTTAAAAAATGGTAGATCTTTAGCTATTGCTATAGATCTGAAATCTAGGAATAGCAATTAGAAAAAAGGACCATTCAACTTTATTTACGCATCTATTATACGTAAATAATACGTGAACATACTAGACTGCTCCTCGCAGGTCAGATGTGCCTCTATATGGAAGGTTTTGACTCGTGGGTCAAAGGTAAAATAGAGCAGACAGGAAACCCTGAGCTATAAGGTGACCGAGGTTGCAAGCAACCTCTGAACCTAAGAAGCACAAAGCCCTGTCCTCAGTACAGAGAGAGTCAGTCCTCAGCCTAGTAAAAGGGGCAAACACAGTGACCAAAACAATCACAGATGTGCTCGGGGGCCACGTGCAAAGCCCTGTGGCTGCCTGGGCTGCTCGCTCGCCTCTGTGGACTTCAGGAGTCTTGGTCCAAAAAAGAGAGACACTTTCTAGTTTTCTTTCCATTGCAAAGATGAGGTCTCTTTCAACTCCGAAACTCCTACCATCCTCTATTTAAAACCTCCCATGCGCACACAGCACGCTGGCTGACAGCGGGGAGAAGTCGCCAGGTCTGAAGTCTTGGCTTTTGTACCTGAGACTCGTAAGTGACTCAGGCTTTCTATCCTAAGGAAACTTCTAGAAGGAAAGACGACCCCATATGCAGATCAGTGTGGAGGGAGGGAGGAGGGAATCATGGACAGAACCCCCACAGACACAAACTGGGAGAAGCCACAAAGTTTAGGAGGGAAAGAGGCCACAGAGGAAAAGCGAGAATTCACAGGATAGAGAAAGAACTGTGGGGCCAAGGGAGGGGCTCGTTACAGGACAGGGACACAGGACAGGGACACAAAAGGCGTCTCGACGAGGGCAGAGAACTGCAAGAGGTCACCAGAATTCCATTCTGTGGAACCAGGGCCCAAAGAGCAAGCTTCTAAATTTTTTTTTTAATTTGAAAATTATTCCTGTTGGTTTGTTGTCTTCGCAATAGTCGACCTTCTGGGGTCTGAGAACAAATGTACATTTCGAAGTTTCTGCCCAAGAAGCCCGAATTGCCCAGGTGTGATTAGCGGAGAGAAAAATGCCAAACCAAGGTGCAGAGTCAACATGTGACAACGAGGCTGACTTCCTCGAGTTAGGCAGAGGAATGCTGGGGAGTGGGCCAAATACAGGGGCAAAAAAAAAAAAAAAAAATCAGTATAGAGCAAGGTCTGAAAAACACCAAACTCCAAAAATCAGCACGTAGGATTTTGAACACCAACACTGACGCCCTGAGGCTTAGTGACATGGAAAGCCTGAGGACGTGCCGCCATCCGCCCAGTGGCCCAGATCCCAGAGGTCGGGCCTAGGCCGGGAACAGCCCCTTGCCCGTGGGGACAAGGGCCCATCGCTTCTGTTCAAGCACAGTCCAGTGCACGGGGGAGCTGGACCCGAGGCTGTGTGCCTGCTTCCTGGTAACTTTTAAAGTCAAACTACTTTTGGACGCCGATGGAGGAAAAAGAAAGTTTTCCAGCACGGATGTGCTAGAGCCCAGCTCATTTATTCCTCACAAGTGTTATACGAGAGAAGGCCGAGGCACAAGCGACTAGCACACACTCGAGCTCCAACGCCAAGCCAGAACCGCAGGGCGGCCCACGCGCCCGGAAGCAGAATCATGCTCCACTCCCAGCTACCCCTCCAAAGGCTCATCACCGCCCCGACGCGCACCGAGGGTGTCACTCACAAAATTGGCAGCATCCATGATTCCATCTTCTACAGGATGAGTGCAGTCCAGGGTAAACTTCAGAACCTGCTTCTTTTTTTTGCCCCCCTTCGCCACAAGCTTTTTCTAAGGAAGGACACAAACAGAGATGAAGGCACAACCGGTCGCCCTCCCCCGCAAAATTATAAGAACTCAAAACGCCAGGGGTGTATAAAAGCCCACACAGATGCGAAACCCATGGGACTGTGCCCCCTTGCAAAGGTGCCAAGAGCCACCATGCTCTGCCCAAGAATAGAGACAGGATCATGGCTAAGCTTTGAGGCCGTGTGTGTGTGGGGGGGTCACAGCCTTCTGCAGGGGGACCAGGGGAAATCATTCTGGCACTTTTGAACCATTTACACCATCTTGCCGCCTCGATCTGTACAGGCATGGAGGTCCATTCGTTTACGAACCACGGTAAACTTTTCCTTTTATTTGCCATCGAATTTCCAAAAACTAAAGCTTCAAGAAATACTCTTTTTATTCCAGGACTCGGGCACAGGCATACGAATGCCTTGCATACCTCAAACAGTTTTAATCTGAAATCAGTACTTGTCCTAACTCTCCAGACCAGGGTCCTCATCCAGTCTAACTATCCTCTTATTCGGTCCCATGGTCCCTCTCAAGCACAGCGACCGGGACTGAATATCCATCCACTCCAGCAGACCATCCACCCCGCTGGGACAAGGGTAAGGCCAAAACAGGCTTTAATTACAACACTACTGTCAACAATTTCTGGCCTTTTGACTAATTGAGCCTATGAATTAGCATTTCAAGCCATCAGTTGCCATATATCCTACAAGGATCTAGTTCCTTTACTCTCACAAAGCTTCATCTTCCTCCTCTACAAACTCTTAACACCATTTACAAAGCATTTGTACAACCTGCTTAACTGCACGCACTTCTGCTCTATAAAGCTTGTGCAGGAACTAAAAAGACCTTTCCGAGAACACATCTTACCGCCCCCTTCATGTCTAAAAGAACTTCACCTAAATCATATTAACCGGGTCGACTTTTCAAACATTTAACTACCGCAAAAATCACTGATTTTTTCGCTTCATCTCCTCCTAGTTACAAGCAGGATTGCTTTAAGATCCAGCACCGGAAATATACAATCAGCAAGTAAAAGACCTGCCCACCATGGGCTCCATACCTCCCATCACGGATTTAAACCAAAATTATACAAATGCAGAGACGCATGAAAAGCCCACCCAAGGAGAAAGAGTAGGTGACCCGAAAACGTTAACGTGACTGTCCCAACAAAAGGGGTGGGTAAGAAGCTAAGTTTTCCCCAGTAACGTGGGATGCTGGTAAAGTGACTCGAGGACGCCGCACGGCCGAGGCCCGGCCCGGCTGAGACGAGAGCCCAACACCAAAAAAAGGTGCTGTATGGCGGCGGCCTGAGGGACCAACTTCCTATGGAGACGCGACAGGGGTCCTCACACTCTGGCCTCTCCCTGAAAGCAGACATGCCAGGCCACCTTCCACTCGTCCCCCACCCCGGAGTCCCGGCCATAGGCTTCCCGGATGCTCAGGTCCCCAGGATGGCAGGTCCCCTTCTCCTTCCCCGCCCTCCGCCCAGGTAACCAGGCCCGGACCCTGGCTGCCTCACGCCGGCCGGGCTCCGAGGACCGCTGACCTGCCCGGGCCGCAGCCTCAGCACTGCAGCTCCCTGCTGGCCGCAGGCGGAGGCCCGATCCCGAGCTGCGGCCTCCGGGAGCTGCGGCTCTCCCTCTCGGGCCCCAGGCCGCGGCCTCCTCCGCCCACAACGTGCTGAGCCCGGCGGCGGCCCCGGCCCGACCCGGCCGGCCTGCCGGCCCAGCCCCCGGCGGACGCTGCAGAGCGCCGTCCCGCGCGGGCCCCGCAGGAGCCGGGCCGGCGAGGCCCACGTGCCCGTCCCGGAGCCGAGGCCTCACGCGGAGCCATACTAACCACGGGCGCCATGGCGGCAGCGGAGGCAGAAAGGGAGTCGAGCGCACTGCGCAGACGCGAAGAGGCCGCAGCGCACGGAGCTCGCAGGGCCCAGGCCGAGCTAATCGCTCGGCCACGCCCCTCGCTCGCCAGCCTCTCGCCCGGGGCCGCGCGATCGGGGAGCGATTGCTTTTCCCTGCTTGCAAGACCTGCGCGCTCGCGGGCCTGGGGGGCGGAAGAGGCAGGAAAGAGGCAGGTGGGCCTGTCTCAGAGAGAAGAAGGATCGGGGTAGGGGAGCTAGAGCCGATTTGCTCAAAGAGAAATAAAGGGGTTCGCTCTGCTTTGGAAAGGCTTGGAAAGGAAAAGAGGGAAATTCACTACACTTTAAATGGCCAGCTAATAGGATGGGAGTAAAACCCACGAACTTGGGGGGAGGTGAGGCCCTCTGGCCCTGGGGTGGCGATGCCGGAGAGCACTTTGGCTTCTTCCTATCGAATAGTCAGTCTGGAAGCTGGTGCCCAGGGGCTGTGTCTCGCAGGCGTTGCCCTTGCCGCAGGCAGGTACACTCTCCAATCTGACCCCTTCACACAATCTCAAATTCAAGCCGCCCACCCACCGATCACCATTTCCTGGTTATCTAGCTAATGCCTTCTGGTTTCCCAGTTCTGCCGGTGCTTCTCAAACTGGCTGGTAGACAGGAATCTCCTGGGGATCGTATTAAAATGCAGATGCCTAGTCAGTGGGGCCTCGGTGGCTTGAGACTGTGCATTTCTCACAAGCTCCCAGGAGATGCTGCAGCCTTTCCGTGGACCACCGTCGAGTAGCAAGGATCTTCTTCCCCAGGCCTAACACTCCATGGACTGTGACAAGAAAAAAAAAAAATCAGAGATGTTCCAAATTAATTTCACAGCGGCTGGAGAAAAAGAGTTTCCCTGTTAATACCTGTGGGCCAGTGATGACAAGACTGCTCGCGTTCCTCTGTAGCAGTTGGAATTTAGGATTCATTTTCAGGGGGCTATTTCTCTGGTCTAGAACCCCAAGAGCCCCTGCTTCTTATTTGCACATGAACGTTCCCATGTGCTATCTAATATAAATTATTTCAGAAGGGCTTACATCTTTCTCACTACTTGATTTATAAAAATGCTTGCAAAACTCCCAAAGCTGGTGGTTTAGACTCCAGGCCCCAAGAGGCATCTTCTTTTTTTTCTAACAATAGCCTAATAAACCCTTTCTTTTAAAAAGATCTTCAGCCGTGAAAGTTCAAAGTTTTTGTTTAATAACTGGAACGTTTTTCATCCACTGTCACCCTCCCGTCCTTACCAATTACACGCCAGGGCCCTGCAATATAATCACTTAGTTGCTTAGACCCAGTACTTCTTTTACCTGGCTGCGACATACTCACCTAGCGAAGGACCGATCCCGGCTTACCACGGTGGGAGGAAGCATACCGTGTTTCTCTGCAGGTCTAGTTTTAAACTCAGGCTTCCTGTGCCAGTTATAGCTCACCCTGCAATTCTTGTGTGTAAACCTTGTTTCTGCTTTGCCAGCTGCTGGGGCTCGGGTCCTTCCCAGGGTGGGGGCGGGGGGCTACAGAAGAGACTGCAGGCTGATGGAGAAAGGAGAGACTTCTTCCTGTTTGCTTCCTGCTTCTTTCTGTTGGTGTCACCCACTCTTGCTTCTTCATCTGGGTAGTGGCAGTTGGAACATTCCAGAAGCAGCAGTTGAATCCAGTTTGCTGTTATTCCAATATTGGTGGAACCAGCCTCCTGTTCTTTCCCACGGAGACCCCAGCAGAGCAGCCCTTCCTCGAGGGCGCCCCCCCCACCTCAAGCTGCTACATTTTAATAACACTAATAACTACTCCAGGGGTGGCCCCTGCTTCCCGAAGTGAAGTTTCTACTGTTTTTATTTCGCCCCTTCAGTGACCTAGTTTACAAGTCTTTATTCCTAGTTGATGATGTTTATGTTAAATTCTATGTGAAAACTAGTATGTGTTCTCCTGATACAACTTTGACTCTGAGTGAGCCCTTGGGATGCCTGCCAACCCTAAAATCCTCTCCTGAGTGACTGTTTCACCCTTCTGGTCCGGATGCCAGGCCCTCCTGGCGAACCACCCTCTCAGCAGATGACTTCCATTGCTCTCTCTTTGAAAATAGAGAAGCAGTCCAAAGAGAATTTACAGACACCCCTGCCTCCGCATCCAACCATCCAGCATCCATACTGGACCTTTTATTCTGGACCCTTCTCTCACAGCTCCCATCTTAAGCCCCAGCGTTTCCCTTCCAATACTATCTCTTTTGTCTCCATCTGTCACCACCTGCATGTTTGTGTCCCCCCCCCCCATAACTCCTATGTGGATGCCCTGACCTGCGAGGCGATGGTGTTAGGAGGTGGAGCCTCTAGGAGGTGATTGGGTTTAGATGATGTCACCAGGGTGGGGCCGACGATGGGAATGAGGAAACTCAAGATCTCTTTCTACCATGTGAGGAGAGTCAGCTTGCCAGCTACAAGCCAGGAAGAAAGGCCTCACCAGAAACCAAATGTGCTGGCACCACGATCTTGGACTGCTCAGACTCCAGAACTGTGAGAAATACACGTGTGTGGTTTTAACTCACCCAGTCTGTGGCATTTTTGTTACAGCAGCCGGAACAAAGACAATCTCTCTACACCGATTTTCTTAGAAGAATTGCCTCTGGGAGCTTTCTGCAATTTCTGTCCTCCCATCTTTGTGGAGCAAACACCTGGACAGTTCTCTGCAGAGTCAAGGTCACTGATGACATCCCTCTGCTAAGCACCAAGGGCAGGTCTTCGTTCTCCTCTTCCTGCTTCCCTTGGCAGAATCTGACACCGAAGGTCTGTCTCTCCATCTTCCTTGGTGAGGCAGTGCCTTCTCCATCCTGTTGCTGCTCCTTCTTGAACTTGAAAGGGTACAGGGCGAAGAGCTCCTCCCATCTCTATCTAAACTTGACCTTTGGCAATGACCCAGGTCATGCCTTTAAATAGGACCCCATGCCTCCACCCCAGCCCGCACTCCTGACTCACATAGTCAGTGGCCTCCTGACATCCCTAGAGTGTCAAGAAGGCCACTGTCACCTTCCCCACACCCCTCGCCCTTACTCTCAGCCCCACCCCACCCCCAGTCCCTTCATCTTCACTCACACTGGTCTTCCTTTCTTTCCTCTAAATTTATTCCGGCTTCAGGGACCTTGTACTTGCTGTTCCCTCTGCTTTGAACCCTTCCCGGCTGTTCTTGTGTCTGACTTCCTCTCATCCTGCAGGGGTCTCGGGTCCACTCTGCCCACAGTTAGTCACTGGGCTCCCAGCTCCACCTTCCTAGCTGCCCTCCACACATCACCCTGACCATTTCCTTAACACAGTCTGCATCATTGTACTTGTGTACTTGGTTGACCTTGACTGACGTGTTCCCTTCTATATGTAGAAGCTCAATAAATACGACTCAAATAGATGAAGACAGGACTGGATGAATTAAATACGCCTAAGCATCAGGAACCTCCTTCTGCCCCTCCAGAAGGAACTAAGGTGTCATTCATGTGTCAAGCCCCCGTCCAGGGTCACATTTTCTACCTCCTAAGGTTGTGGTCAGGACCAGGTGAGTTAATACAAGTAGAAGAACTCGGAATAGTACTTTTGGCCTACAGACATTAGTCATTATTATTATCACCGTGACTTGAAGTACAAGTGGAACCAAGGTTAGGGAGGACTCTTAAAAGAACAGGTAGTTTCGGCCTAGAATTCACTTCTTTTCTCCCCTTCCCCGCCCCCCGGAGAACTCCTACTCATCCTTCAAAACCCAGCTCGAATATTATCTCCTAGTTTTTTTTCTACCTGATTAGTGAAGATTTTATTGAGCACCTTCTGTGGGGCTGGCTCTGCCCTTGACTCCTTGATTTCAAGAGGGGCAGGGACAGGGCCTGTTTACCCAAAATTCAGGATAAGGTGTGCAAAGAAGGCTGATAATGACCTGGGGACGAAGGGCACTGGGGAAGGTCGCGCTGGGATAAAGGAGCACCGGCCAAGCCTCGAGGGGCAGAAGAGGCCCTGCTGGAAAGGCTCCGAGCCTCTTCCCCAGCCCCCCCACCCAAAGCCCCTCCTGGGAATGCATGGGATGGGGGGAGGTGGGGCCTACTTATTTGGAAGCCTTGTTTGCGCGTTTCACTTCAGAAAGGTCTCACCCCATCACTGGCAAGCTCCAGAGGTCAATTACTTAGCCAAGAGCCCCAGACCAGCCATAGGGAGCCTGGGGGATCCCAGGTGCTCTCACGCCCTCTCCCCAGCACTGGGATGTCTGTAGAGGGGGCATCCGCTGCTCTCTGTCACCCCCAATTGGCCGTGGAGCAAATGAGGCCACGTGGACCCACTCCTATCCCTGCTCAGGTTCGGTGGGTGCGGCCCCCGAGCCCCTGCGGCTGCGCACTCGGGGCTCTGGAACCCGCGGCGGGGTCCAGTCCCAGCCTTGGACCCTCACCCCGCGCCATCCCTTGCAGCCGCGTCATTCCCGCCTCTCCTCCTTCCGGCCTGGGCACGGAGTGGCCATGTTGGTGGCCGAAACAAGGGCGCAGAGCGCTAGTCCTGGCCCCCGCTGTGAGGCGGTGGACAGTCTGGAGCTGGTGGACAAGAGCGCCTGTCCTGCCTGAGCAACCCCGCGGTCTAGCGCGGAAGGGGTGTCGCACGCAGGTCACCCAGAGGACACCGAGAGGGGAATTCCTGGGGTGGGAGTGAGGGTTGGTGGGGGAGGTGGAGGCAGGCGGAGGCTGGCCACCGAGTAGGAAGCTTTGTTGGGTCCAGCGGCCTGACCTTTTAGGGCCACCGCGCTCGTGCGGGAGAGGTGGGGATAGAGCACCCCGCCGGCCCCCCTCCGCACGCCTCCCTGCCCGGCGCTCCAAAACGCACCCGCGTACCTCGCCGCTCCCAGCTCTGTGACCGCTGGACGCCTTGCCACCATCCTGCGCTGTCCTTGCCGATGTCGGGAGCTATCTTCGCGCCCCTGGAGGGCCCCGGCGCCCTGGACACCGCGAGCGGCCACCCACTCGTGTGCCCGCTGTGCCACGCCCAGTACGAGCGCCCGTGCCTGCTGGACTGTTTCCACCACTTCTGCGCCGGCTGCCTGCGCGGCCGCGCCACGGACGGTCGTCTGGCCTGCCCGCTGTGCCAGTGAGTGCCTGGAAGCCCCTCTCCCTGGGACGCGAGCCTGGCAGGGACCTAGGTGCCGGGAGGGCAGCGCGGACTGGAAGAGGCCGCACCCAGCCGGAACCGCTCCGCCGGGGAATGCGCGAGCTCCCGCCCATTCTCCAGGTCAGGTCAACTGAGGCCTGGGATTACTGGCCCAGGGCCTCCCGCAGAACGTTAGGCACAGGGGCGGGGCTCGCGCACCGTCATGTCCGGGCTTAGCGCTCAGGGAGCACATGGCCTCAGCACAGGTCCGGATTCTCTCCCTAACTCACCTGGTTGGTCCCTGAAGTCTCAGGTCAACATTAGGAGATGATACAGGATCACCTTACGGGGGGGAGCCATGGCTGTACTTGTGCCCAGTGGAATGGGAGGGGCTTGAGGGCAGGCTTCCGCCTTGTCACCCCAGGTGGCCAACCCCATGACCTCCCAGGATTCACCTGGGAGTGGACAGGGGGAGGGACAGGGTCAGAGTGAGCACTGGCTGAGATATTTATAGCAGATCCAGAGCGCTCAGCACCCCATCCCCCATCCACCCTATTCTTAGTCCCCGCCTGGAATGTGGGGGGCGGGCGCAGACAGGGAGCCCCCGGGAAGGGGCATCTGGATCTTGGCTGCAGCTTCTCCGCAGACACCAGACGGTGGTGAAGGGCCCCAGCGGGCTCCCGCCCGTGGACCGGCTGCTGCAGTTCCTCGTGGACAGCTCGGGGGACGGCCTGGAGGTGGTGTGCTGTGCCAACTGTGACCTGGAGTGCAGCAAGCAGGCAGGGGTGCCCGGCGGGGGGGATGCAAGGGTGCCCGGTCACAGGGTCCAGGTGCTGGCAGAGTGTACCCAACATAGATAGCCTCAGAGGATTATCCATCAGTGGATCCTCCAACACCTCCCTAGCGCACCTGGATCCCACAGGTGACCATTTTACAGGTGGGCAGACTGACTTTCAGAACGAGTGACTTGAGCTAATAGCCAGGTAGTGACAGAGGTTAAGGCCATTCGATTTGGGGAGAGCTCACTGGTCCCAACTCAGAGTGGGCCTGCCCCTGAGGGCCATTGGTACATGGGTAGCGGTGAGCTACTACCTGTCACTTTAGGAAAAGTGAGGACAGTGAGGACAGTGAGGACAGTGGCCTGTGGGGGAGGGACGACCCTGCCCGCTGAGTCTAGGAGAGACGAAGCAACAGAGGCCAGCCTTCCGGCTGGACTGTGACGGGCACTCGGGCCTCTGGCCTGTGGAGGCTGCACAGGTATTCCCAGGTCTGGGAGGACAGCTGAGCAGAAGCTTGGAGGTGCTGATCAGGAGCTAAGACCTGTGTGACACAGCAGCACAGAGGCGCCCATCTGGAGGCAGGGGGAGCAGGGGAGGAAATGGCCTTGAACGTCAGAGTAAGGACTTGCGGTCTGTGCTTCCACAGTCGTCTCTGGGGTCGATGGCATGGCGGCAGCCCATGCCCTGGGCTCTCAGCCCTAGGCCTGTCTTGGGTCAGAAAACCCCCGCCCTCACTCTCCTTTTCCTCCCAGCCACATTCAGCCTCCACGTGGCCAGGGTGGGCAACGCCATTTGGCTACTGTTGAGGGTGCCGAGGGTGGCTTAAGAGGTCACGGTCACACACACACACACACACACACTTATGGTTCCAGAAAAAAGTTTTGCAAATGCAGTTTCTGCCCTCCTCCCAACCCCATGTCATGGCCTCCCCAAGCCCATTCTGGTACCTGCCTGTTAGTTACTCACCTGCGCTCTGAGCCTCAGTGTTCTCCTCTGTAAGCTGGGTGCACTGGAGCGTCAGGATGACCTGGAAAGGCTGCCCCCAGCCGCTTCCCTGGCCCAGGCAGTGACTGACCAGCTCAGAGACACCGGGGAGATGGTCGGTGGGCGCAGGCCGCGGTAGCACTGAGCCAACACTGGGCCCGCAGGACGCCGAGACCACCTACTTCTGCAACACCTGCGGGCAGCCGCTGTGCGCGCGCTGCCGCGACGAGACGCACCGGGCACGCATGTTCGCGAGCCACGAAATCGTGGCCCTGGGCCAGCGCAGCCGCGACGTGCTCCCCAAGTGCAGTGAGTGCTGCGTGGTGACCCGCCAGGGTAGGGGGTGGGACAGGGAGGGGCAGTGCCCCAGCCCTCACCGCCACCCCTCTGCAGCTCTGCACGCCGAGGCCTACATCATGTTCTCCACGGACAAGAAGTCGCTGCTGTGCATCCGCTGCTTCCGGGACATGCAGGGGTGGGTACAGGGAGCTGGGGGGCGTCGGGGCAAGAGGGCGCGGGGTGCGGTGCGGAGCCGGGCTCACCCGCAGGCTCCCCGCAGGGAGAGCCGGGCCCACTGCGTGGACCTCGAGTCAGCCTACGTGCAGGGCTGCGAGCGGCTGGAGCAGGCGGTGCTGGTGAGCGCGGGGTGCCCGGCACGCCCCGGCGGGGGCAGGGGTGGGGACGCGCATGCGCCCGCGAGGAGGCCGACACCGCCTCTCCCCCAGGCAGTGAAGGCCCTGCAGACGGCCACGCGGGAGGCCATCGCGCTGCTGCAGGCCATGGTGGAGGAGGTGCGCCGCAGCGCGGCGGAGGAGGAGGCGGCCATCCACGCGCTCTGCGGCAGCATGCAGGTGCGCGGTGGGCGCACGGGGCAGCCATAGGCTGAGCATCCCTATCGGCCGACACTCGCTGCCTGCGACCTGAGCCCTCGCAGGGCCCGCAGGCATTGGATTGCTTTCCAGGAATTAGCCACAGCTGCCAGGAGAGTTCCAGAAGGGAAGCCAGGGCCTCCCCCCTAGCTGGTGCTGGTGGTGGGGCTGGTCCGGGAGGGCTTCCCCCATGAGGGGGCCTTTCAGGGGAGGACACTGGGACACTCAGGTGGCGGGATGCAGGAAGGCAGGCCTCCGGAGGGCTCAGGTAGCCGGGCCTGCAGCTTGGGCAGGCAGCCAGTGTGTCACTGAGGCACAGGGGAGTGGCAGAGCGCTGGGAGGTGGCAGGGCGGGGCATGCCCAGGCCGTAGCAGACTGTCCCTCCCAGGACAAACTGGCAGAGAAGAAAGCACAGCTGCTGCAGGCCGTGCAGAGGTGAGTGGGGTCTCCATCCCTGCCCGCTAGTCTCCTCATATGTACCTGGCTCACAGCCTGGGCCTGGACAGGCCCCGCCCCACCCTGGGGAGCAAAACCTCCCGGTGTCCACCCCGTGAGGAAGGCAAGGAGGTTCAGGGCACAGGGAGGGTGGCAGGGAAGGGCACGCTAAGCTGGCGGGGCAATGGCGTTGCCCCATCCTGAGGTCCCTGGGGGGCTGAGCCGCCCTCCCCTTGGAGATGAGGCTGCCTGCCCCTCCCCCAGCCAGTATGAGGAGAAGGACAAGGCCTTCAAGGAGCAGCTCTCCCAGCTGGCCACTCTGCTGCCCACCCTGCAGGTAGGGGGAGCTGGGGGTGCAGGGCTGGGCACCCTGACCCAGAGGGGCCCCCCGCCCCCAGCCCGGCGCTGAGCAGGGCCTTCCCACAGGTTCACCTGGTCATCTGCTCCTCCCTCCTCAGCCCGGCCAACAAGGCCGAGTTCCTGGATCTGGGCTACGTGAGTCCCCCAGCTCCCGCGGGGCCTTCCCCCCAACACGCCAGGAGCCCCCTGGGCACAACCCAGACTGCGGCCCGGCGGCTGAACCGGGGGTCTCTGGGCTCACCCCCTCGCCCTCCTCCACACCGTCATCTACAAGCCATTCAGGGGCCCTCTGAGTCCCTTTTAAAAGGACACTGACGCCTGGAAGGGCGCAGAAGCCTCTTCTCCCCAAAGTGCAGTGTCTGCTGGAGTCCAGCCCCCCCAATCTTTCCTGTGGGGGTGTGTGTGGGGGGGCAGTTCCCAGCCAGTCCCAGGGAAGGGTTGCAGCCTCCAAATGACACCAGGTAAGGTGCCAAAGAGAGCTGCCCTCAGGGCCTCCCCGTCCCTGTCACCACCCCCATCAGCCAGGGCACCCCGCTCACCCCCATCCCCCACCCCGGCCACAGGAGCTGATCGAGAGGCTGCAGGGCATCGCCACGCGGCCGCATCGCCTCCGGCCGGCGCAGAGCAGCAAGGTGCGGGGGAGCCGGGTGGCCGGGGGCGGGGGCTGCAGGGTCCAGAGGCCGCCTCACGACTTGTCGCACCGTCCAGATTGCCAGCGACCACCGCGCCGAGTTTGCACGCTGCCTGGAGCCGCTGCTTCTGGGGCCGCGCTGGGCGGCGGGAGCCGGGGGCGGCACCAACACGTGAGCAACAAGGTCCCGGGCAGAGTGTGTGTGTTGTGGGGGGCTCTGCCCTTCCCGGCTTGCTGAGTCCCCCCCGCGCCAACAACGCCCCGCGGGAGAGCGACTGTGCCCACTGGGGGAGCAGAGGTCGGGGCGCCCCCCGGATCTGAAGTCCAGGACGAATCTGGCGCGGCATCCGGTCTGGGAGGATGGGGAGGACTCGGGGGCTTCGCCCAACCACTGCTGCAGCCTCGCGGCCCTGGCTGGGGCACTGAAGGGAAGGGGCAGCTTGGGGCAGGGCCTGACATCCCCCCGGACCCCGGAAAATGTGCAGGCCCAGGCCCCAGGGAGTGAGGGTACACAGCGTCCTCTGGGGACTCACCCTGGGGGGTCCTGATGGATTCTCTTCTGCATGTTGACATCGTCCTATAGTGCCGATGTCACTGGTCTTGGGTGCAGCCTTGCGTCAGGCTTTTTCAGAGCTCCCCCGGCGGTTTCGGGGTGCAGTCTGGGGTGAGAGGGCTGAGCCAGCAACTAGAGGCTGGAGGAGGCGAAGGCCCGCCCAGCCCCACTGCCCCCCATCTGCACCCACACTGGCTCTCTCCCCAGGCTAGCAGGGGTCTCAGGCCCCAAGGTGCTGATGGGACCCAGCTGCCCTTCCCCGGTGGGGACGATGTTGGGGTCGCCGGTCCAAAAGCCCACACTGCACCAGTCCATCAGCACCAAGGTGCTGCTGGCCGAGGGCGAGGAGACACCGTTCACGGAGCATTGCCGCCACTACGAGGATTCCTACCGGGTGAGGGGAGCGGGGCGCGGGGGGCGGGACCTGCGGGCTGGGGAGGCCCCGCCCCTTCCCCACCAAGGGAAGCGGAAGCGGCCTGCCGGAACTACACGCACCTGTGTGGGCGCTCGCGCAGCACCTGCAGGCGGAGATGCAAAGCCTGAAGGACCAGGTGCAGGAGCTGCACAGGGACCTCACCAAGCACCACTCGCTCATCAAGGCTGAGATCATGGGGGACATCCTGCGCAAGTCCCTGCAGGTGGACGCAGAGATCGCCTCGGAGTACGCGTCCGTGGAGGGCATGCGAGCCGCCTTCCAGGAGGTAGCCCCGCCCCAGGCCCCAACTCCCCCCAGCCCACCTGTCAGCATGTACATGGGCTAGCTCCAGACAGGACAGGGGAGAAAGAGGACGTTGGCACGTGCCCCATGAGGCCCCCGTGTGGCAGGCTCCAGAACCTGGGTCTTCGCTGCCTGGAACCCAAGCCAGCTGGCTGAGGGTGTCATGTGGCTCCGAGTAGCTAGAGGCCAGAAATGCCACCCATAGACATGGCAACTAACCCCATATGTGACATCCACCTTTCTCTTCCAGATGTGGGAGGAGTCCTATCAGCGGGTGGCCAACGAGCAGGAGATTTACGAAGGTCCCAGGCAGCCGCAGCTGAGTGCACCCCTGTGCTGGGGCTAACCCACATGCCAGCAGGAGCACAAAGGCAGAGTTACCCACTAACCAGATACGAACCCCCACGCTCGTCCCCTTAGCCCTTCACTTTGCCTCACAGCTGCTAACTGGCCCCCAAATGATGCATCTGAGGTTAGGATTCCCTCACATCTGACCTGGCTCTTTGATTAAAGAGTTAATTAGTGAAGTGGTTGAGATACGTAGATGGTGTGAGCCTGGAGGGTAAGGATCTAAAGCCAACAAGACCCAACGCTCTGGCCTTGGCCCCTACAGCCCAGCTGCATGACCTCCTGCAGCTGAAGCAGGAGAATGCCTACCTGACCACCATCACCAAGCAGATCACGCCCTACGTCCGCTCCATTGCCAAGGTGAAGGAGCGGCTAGAGCCCAGGTGAGACCGGGCGGTGGCCGCAGGGAGACACCTCAGAATCTGTGTGTGGAAGAGCCCTTTTTGGTATTCGGTGAGCCAGGTTGTAAGGGTTATTGGGACATCTGTGCATACCTGGGAAGAGTGTGCTGCTGTGAGTTTCTGCTTCTAGGCACACGGGCACCCACCTCTACCCCTCAGGAGTTTGCAGAAGACACTTGTGGGGAGTGTAATTAGGGTCCTGATGACGGAGGTGGGAGCAGAACTTCCTCAGGGCACGGTTAAGTCCAGTCTAGACAAGAACCTGGACCAGCCCCCCAGTGCCCCATATGGGCAATGAAAAATGTTACAGTGGCAGAGGGATCTTGGTGGCAGGTCCTCAATATACCCATCTCTTGAGTCACTCCGCCCCAAGGTGGGCTGGTTGCTCCATAGGTCTGGTGCATGGCCATCGGCTTGGTCCCCCTCTGCCACCTTCCTGGGGACTCCGTTTGCCTCGCTGCTGCCAGATCTATGTCCTATATCCCATGTTGCCTCTTTCATTGTTCGGTGAAGCCCATCCCCCAGTAACTCCTTGAGGAAGGGCATATGTTTCGGACAGGCACGAGATGTCTGTTCTGCATGTACACGGGACTGGTAGTTTTGCTGGGTATAAAATCCCAGACTGAAAATCTCGGTTGGAGATGATTCTCCTTTGAAGGCGTCGCTCTATGGTCCCCTAGCTTCCCAGGCTGTGTTTGAGAGATTGGAAGGCATTCTAAGCTCCCATCCTTGCAACGTGACCTACTGATTCTCTTTAGAAGCTTGTGGAGTCTTCTCTGCTCCCAGTGTTCTGAGATGTCACCCTGGTGAGGGCCTTTTTCCAACCATGAGGTCGGATACTGGTGGGTCCTTTCAATCTGGAAATTCATATCTTTCAGACTGGGCTTTTTCTTTTTTTAACTTAATTTTTCCACTTCTCTTTCTGGCATTCTTGTTGTTGGGTATCAGTCTTCATTTACATCACCGGTGACGATGCCATTCTCCATATTTGTCTTTTTGCTCTACTTTCTCTGGAGAGTTCCTCCCTCATCTTCCAACGTTTCTACTGAGTTCTTCATTTCTGAAGAAAATTCTTTAGAGCTTTCTAAAAAATAGTTAATAATTTCTAGGAGTTGTTTTGTTTCGTTTTTTAATTTCCAAGACCCCTTTTTTTGTACCCGGTTTTTTTACACGGCATTCTGTTGTTTCACAGTGTTCTCACCTGAGCCTGACAGGTGCTTTTTAAGTTTCTTCCCTGAAGTCTGTTTCCTCCAACTTACTTTTTGTTCGTTTAGGTGTCTATCTTCCATGCCACGGGCTTTCCTCAGACGTCGGGATATCTTTGTTTATCTATCTGCTCCTTTGATGCCGGGGAGCAGACCGGAAACCGGGGCGTGTGGGCGGTGCTTCGCGTGGGCGGTGCTTCGTGTGGGCGGTGCTTCGCTGTGAGGGGGTCCGGGTGGGCGGGGTCTTCCTTCTGCTTTGTGGTCTTAAAGGCCCCAGTGTCCGTTTTAGGACTCTGCCAGTTTCCTTCCTGGAAGGGGACCATGTGGAGGGATTGATTGTATGCACACCTGGTTTTCTGGTCCTCAGTAGTTCTCACCTGTGGCTCACACCCTCCGAGACTAACCCTAGGACGCCTATGGGGCGGGGGAGGGGCAGCTGCTCAGGGTGGGGGTCTGGACCATCACCTCCCTCATCATCTCAGTTCCACCGTCCCTGTGGCTTCCAGTTCCTTGGCCCTGAGGCCCCCGCGCTGTGAACCAAATGGGGCCTCAGCGTGTCCCGTGTCCACTTTTGCACAATTCTGATCAGATCTCTCTCTGTCTTCCCGAGAGTAGTTGCTGTGTTTCCTCGTAAGCTGACATTCAGAGTAGTTTATTCCAGAGGCTGATTCTATTTATAAAGCCTCAAAACCAGGCAGAACTCACCTCTGGTGTTCGCACTTGGGTTGGTGGTCGATTATCCTGGGGGGGCCTCTGGGTGGAGGTGACGTTCTGGGCGCTGCCTACCCAGCTTGTCCACGCTGTGTGCACAAAGCAAGCCACGCTCTCGTCATTTGCGCGTGTGCCCTTCTGTGTGCGCTGCTCGGGTGACTCCTGCTCGCCTGCCAAGGGGGCAGTACGTGCGGGCAGAGCCCTGTCTCTGCGGGGACATGGCGGCTGCGGTCAGTTTCTGCAAAGAGCAAGGAGTTCGGGGTGCAGCCCGGCTCCAGCCCAGCTCCTGCAGGTTTAGGGCAAGGAAGGAGGGCTGCCTCCACCTCTCTTCATAGCACCACTTTGCGGGTGTCTGGAGTTGCTGGCCCTGCTTCCTCCCACGGCAACCCCACCCATGGGATCTGCTCCCCATCCACCATCACCAGGCTCCCTCCCTTGGCCTCTGGGCAGCACTCCTAAGTGGGACCTTGTCCGTCACCTTTGCCGCTCTCTTGCTTCTGAGACAGCCCACACTTGGGGTTCCCACCTGCCTCTCCAGCTGTCCCTTCTTCATCTCAGGCTGGCTCTGCCTCCTGGGCCCAAGGTCCAAATTGCCAGTTTCCCTCCGGGCTCAGTCCAGGCTCCTTCTCATTCGACACCCTCTCTTTAAGGGACTTCCCAGTCCACTGGTTCTAACCCCCCATGGCAATGCAGGGGAACCGAGGTCCCCCTGCCCGGCACAGGCCCTCCCTCACCTCCAACCACCCCTTCCTGGGCTCTGCTTGGATGGCTCACAGGCACGTCACACCCCACGGTGGCCCGCAGACCTTGATGACACTCCCCCCAATCGTGCTGTCCCTGTTTGACTTCAGTAAATGACATCAGTCACCCAAGTGATGGAGTGAAAAGCCTGGAGGACATCCTGGATTCATTTCTTGCCTTCATCCCCATGTCCAACCCAGTCCCTACTCCTGCGGACTTGACCGTTTCAATCCGCTTGCTTGGTCTCCACTGCCACCCCCAATCCAAGCCACCATCTCCGACCCCCTCCCTCCGGCCCTGCAGCTTGTCACACAGTCTGTGTTCTTTTTAAAGCCTTCCAGTCACACATCGCCCTGTTCGAAGCAAGCAGGTCTCCAGTCACTGTCCTTCCCCGTCACTTGGCCCCACCCCGTCCCCTCCCAACCTTGGCATGTCTCCCGACCAGAGTGTAGATTTCGTGAGAGCAAGGCCTGGCCTCTCACTCCCTACCAGCTCTGGCCCCCCAGGGAGCGTTTGAGGCCCAAAGCCCTTGCTTAAGTCTGATTTCCGGGCAAAGAGTGAGCTTCAGGACGCAGGGTGGGCCGGCTCTGCCGCCCGCCGGGTCCCCAGGGTCTGCCCGCTTCTGTGCAGGTTCCAAGCGCCCGTGGACGAAGAGTCTCAGCACCCACAGAGTGCGCACGATGACAGCGCGGACGGCGAGACCCAGGCCAGGTACAGCGTCTTTCCAGCCTGAGCGGGCGAACGGTTCAGTCTCAAAGGCAAATGCGGATGAGAAAGACAGCCCAGGTTTCCGTTCCCCGTTCGGTCCCAGTGGGCCGCTGACAGCCTCAGTTTGTTAAAAACACAGAGAGGAGTTTGTAATCTGGACGGTGACTCCGAACGAGTGACTTCATACGTGACGCGTGTGACTTTGACAGACATGGCCCACAAGGACGACCCTCGCTGGCACGGCTGCGGCCTGCGCCATTGGCACCACCGAGAGCTTCCAGCTCTGCAGACTGGCCCCCAGGCAATCACACCACGTGGCACCGATTCTCCTCGATGGGGAAAAGTGACTGAGGGCTATTTCTGTGTGAGAGAGAGCATGTCTATTCATTGGAGCCACAGTGTTTGCCAGAACACTTGCCAGAGGGAGAAGAGAATGTGCAGTAACAGACACGTCACTGTCACAAGCCGGTCTTTCAGCATTTCACTGTCAGGAAAATGTGTTAGTCACAGGGCAGAGGGCGAAGCTGCAGGCAGAGCCGGGAGGGCCTAGGGGGCGTGGACAGGTGTGCTGCTGTGGTTAGGGACAGGGCGTAAACTAGTCTGCCCCCCTGCGCCCCCACCATGGGCACCACATTGAGCTCAGATGCTTTGGTGGTGGCGGGGGGAGGGGGCGGGGGAGCAGGGGGGGCTGTCAACTCAAAGCTCCTCATCACCGCAAGCTGCTGAAATAGACTGAGCAGCTGATGTCGGCCCCAGTCAACATCATCAGACACAAGACAGAACGCTTTAGGAGACCATATGGTGCTCGCGGTCAGCCAGTGCCTTCCAGAAAGGCCTTCCCTTCCGAAAGCCTTGGTGGGGGGCGGAGAGGGGTGGGGTTTGGTGCTGGCGCGTGGCGAGGTGGGCGGCGGGAGGCAGAACCCATGCTCACGTATTCCTTTAGGAATGATCCGGAAAGTGTCACGGAGAGGAGAGAGAAGGCCTCAGAGCCGAGAGGGAGCAGCGGGCTCTGGGCGGCTGCCTCCCAGGGAAGCCTCCACTGAACAAAGACCCTCATGGACCCCAATCGGAATCTGGGGGCGATGCCCCCCCTTCATGGAGGGAGCGCCCAAAGTAACCAGTGGGGCTGGTCCCATGGGTTTGGGCGTTTTGCGACATGCCTGTGGCGACCCGGACCTTCAGGAGGAAAAGGCTGTCCCCATCATGGCGATTTTCTAAAGGGTGATCATTTGTCTGCGGGAAAACCCGGAGACCCTCTGAGGGCCTTCCCGACGGGGCCTTTGGCTTGGGGTAAGCTTCTCTCCCCACGTCCGCAAGGCACGAAGCCTTGGTCGTCACCGCAGTGGCAGGGGGTGATGACGTCCCCGTCCCCGTGGACAATGTGAATGAGTAACGCCCAGCCCGGAGCCCAGCGTCTCCCCAGTGCCTGATGACCTGCTACACACGGGGGGGGGCCTGCGACCCTGAATTCACTCAGTGAGGCTCCATCCACCACCGTGATGAGCCCGCCCCGCCTCAGAGGAATCCGGCTTCTCCTGAATCACCGCCCCACTGTCACCGGGGTGCCACTGGGAAGTTCCACCCCGTCATCGGAACACCGACTCAGCAAAAAAGCAAAATCCTGTGTGTTAGCTGAGCTCAAAAAGCAGAGCCGGGAAGAGGAGAAGCACCCAGCAGTGGCGTGCATGGCGGGAGACGGTCCCCGTCACAGCTTCCCCGCTCATCTCCCAGGCCACGATCACACTCCTGGCATCATCCTGTGTCATTAAGCACGGTTCAGAAGCTTCGCTCTAGTGGTCCATCCCCACGCAGGCCCCTTCGAATCAAGTGGAACTCACTACGATGCTTTTGAAAAAGGACAATCAACCTGAATGACCTAAAATGTGAGGTTTGGGAGGCACGATAATGCCCAGAGCCCTATGTGAAGCCAATGTCCATGCCGATGTGGTGGTTCGAGCAGCGAGTGGCGTGCACGTCGGTGCACTAGCGCGTCGCTCCTCCACCAGCGCCCCTGCAGCCGTCATCCCCGACTGTCATCCCCGACCTTCGCGGGCCAGAGCACCGCCGACTTCCGCGGCAGCCAGGAGGGCGGGAAAGACCACCTGCTTGGAGGTGGGCATTCGGAACTGAATCGAGGTAAGGCAAGACAGCTGTGGTGTCATGCCAGCCATTCTGGACATTGCTTAGCGGGAAGGGACGTGGCCTTAGCGCTTGTGCAGCCCAGACAATCACAACTGTCATCCGTAGCGAAATCAAGTAGTTTTATTTAAGAATCAAGAAAGAATATCAGTATCTGTGAACGAAAATCCAATTTAAAATATGTAAATAAACATTTCTGCATGTAAAAAGAAGAGTAGAATAATTACTCCATTAGATTACTCTCCTAGCTACGGGCAGCTTCCCAGAGCGCGCGCTCAGGGGCCCCTCCTGGCAGCCGTTGTCCAGGCCCAGGTCGCTGTCAAGCTTTCGTAGCCGGGGACAGAGCAAGCCCCTCCCACCACGCCTGCGAGGCCGAGGCTGCCCAGCCTCACCGCGTCACTACCGAAGCAGAAAGGGTGGGAGATCACAGCTAGCTAAGGCAGCAAGAAAGTGCAGAGAAGGGATGGTGGCTTCCTGTGCCTCTGACCGAGGGGGCCACCACCACCGCGAGCCTTGCCGAGACCCTACTGAGCCTAAGCTGCTAACGCAAGGTATAGGGTTAGGGATCTTCCCCGTCGTGTCATCGCCCAGAACGGGAAATGGATGGAAGAGCTGAGTCAAGTTCACTGGTAGGCTCCAGAAGCAGTTCACGCCCAGGCGGGGCGGTGGGGCCGAGCTCCCGCTCTCTGCCAGGCTCACCCCTCTTTCCCGTGACCCGCCGTTCTCAGCGCAGCCTGCGATTCCTTGTGAAATGTTTTTTAGGCGGCTTCCGAGTCGCTTTGTTCCGCGCAGTGCCTTGTGTTCTACTTAAGATTTTCCACTTTCAAACCCACAGTGGGAAACAAAACCCCCTGACAGTTTCTTAATTGGAGGGAGCTGGAGACGTGACCTTAACCCGAAAGCTTTCGAGAACACCCAGAAAGCCGGTACCTCATTAACCTGATTCTCTGCGTGCACAGTCCCTGCTAAATTTAGACAGTTAAAAATAATCTTGACGATCTCAGTACTCGATGAAAGTCAATCGCTTGCCAAACCCTGTCCCTAAATAGTTCCTCTTTTATCCCTAAGTAATTGCCCACTTCTGCCCCGGGATTACGAAGCTGCGTGTGAATGTTCTCACTGCACCCACAGAACTGCTCTTCCAAGCGGAGTGTGTCAGGCCTCAGGTGGCACAAGGGCAGCGTCTCCCTGAAAAGCACCGAGGCCCACCTTCCGAGCTCCCCGCCCAGCAGAAAGGGGGAGGCCAGCGCCCCTGACTTCCCACCCACAACGCTAGAGCTGGCCATCGTCGGCTGCTCTCCAGCTACTAAAAAGCATTTCACAGCCCACGAGTGTCACTAGAGCTGGGTCCGAGCCCACGCGATACCAACAAGCAAGCAGCCTTCCTCAAGGGCCTGGGGATGGCTGCCACCCCCCCAACCTACCCCTCCACTCTGCAGTCCTACTAAGTGGCATTTACTTCGCTAAGCGTGGTCTGGAGGACACACACTTAGAGCTGGTCCGACTTGAGTTCGCAAAGTGCATGCTGACGTCCCAGGGAAGCTGCTGACAAGGGCTCCAGCGCCAGGGGCCGAGGCCACCTGGCCGCACCACCCTCCTGAGGGCCGCAGGTCAGGTCTCCCGTGTCTCACGGCAGCGAGTGGCACAGCAGTCATCGACAGACCCAAAGACCTCTTTGGTATACTAAACAAAGAAGAATTACTTAGGCCGTGAAACCTAGACACCAGTACTCTTTTGAGTTGGTAAAATGCTCTTGTGAACACCCATTTCCAGCATCTGGTCCCTTTTTGTGTGACTTACACAGCATCCATCCCACTTCTGTCGTCGCTCTCACCTAAGCATGAAAACCGTTGGCCATCGTTCCTCAAAGTCTTCACAACGCCCTTGTGAGGTAGGTGGTATGGACCCCATTCTACAGATGGGGGGTCTAGGCACAGAAAGGTAGTGGCTGCTCGAATGCGGCGTGGCGTGGTGTGGCGTGGCGGAGCTGGGCCCGGCCAGGGGCCGCCACCGCCGCCTTCACGTTCACTCGTCCTCACGTCCTCATGTCCTCAGTGCCACCGCGGAACTGCACAGGAGGCTCTCACACTGAGACCAAGCTTCCATCCAGTCTGGGACCCGCGAGGGTCTTCAGAGTGTGTACGTTTGACTCGTCAAGCCAACCGTCCTCCCCAAACTTGGAAAACAAAAATATGACTATGTCAGATTTTCACGAGTCGATCTGCTTGAATTTTGTGGCGTGGTGTGTGCTCCCCTTTGGAAGACAGGTTGAAATAGCATGAGGGACGATAAAGTTTTGAGAACAAAACATAGAAACCAATAGTTAATAGATTTAAATCAAAACACAAAACTATAGGCTTATGATAAACTATGAATAAAATCCCAAGAAAATGGAGAGCAGTATTGGCCAGCATTTAACAACGCCTTGCACAGAATGTGATCCATGAGCCTTTCTTAGGATAAAGGTCAGATGACACACTTTGGCATGCCCGTCACTGATAACAGCCCCTTCTCGGGAGACAAGCAGGAGCCAGGACCCCAGAAAAGCCCCAGGGGCCCGTGGTCACACAGAGCTGCTCGGCCCAACGGTCTGCATGTCGGTGCTTCCTTTCTGCCAAATGAAGGATGGAGCCCCCTTTGAATGTATACTGCTGTTTATAAAAAAATAGATATGTAAATACGGTTACATATAGGAAGAGCCCAAGTGCCTTATCCGGAAGTGTCTTTAGAACCGCAGAGATGCTCATGCACTTACAGACGGAATCGAGGGGGTTAAAGCTCGGCTGTGTGTTTCTCGGTGAAAGATTCTGAAAGTATTTCTAACGCTAAGAGCACTGCTGCCCACGCCCCCTCCTGCTGGGGCAGCCTTACTCCGGGTAGCGAGTCCACCGCGCCCAAGGGGGCCTGGTGACAGCCTGCACGTGCTGTGGCCCTGAAGGGACGGCGCGTGGCCTGGGTTCGCACCGGGGCACGTCTGCAGGGCACTGCTGGATACTGCTGTTGTGTGCTCCTGGTCCATCTCGAACCCACACCCCGTCATGACTCAGCCCCAGACAGACGGCTCTGGGAGGTCGCCGGGCCCGCTGGTCCTCAGCCCTCGCGACCGTCTGGTCCTGAGCGACGTTCCAGAAGAGTGGGTGAGGAAGGGAACATTAAGAAAACCCGTCCCGCAGAGCGGCCGGCCGGAGGGCGTTCCGTCCTGGGCTCCGGGCGCCGGGTCATAGCCCCACCTTGACCCCGTTTATAAAGGGCAGGCCCGTGGGCACCCGCTTCTTATACTCCAGGTACTCCTCGCCAAAGAAGTGGATCAGCGAGATCTCCTCCTCTTCCGTGCGGTCGCGGAAGAAGCGCCACACGGTCAGCGCGTAGCCCACGCCACAGATGGGGTTGCACAGCATCACCTGGCAGGGAACACGGAGCGGACCGGGGTCAGAGGGGCCACCCCGGGGACCTGAGCGCCGTCTGCGCGTCACACACCCACCCGCCGGGGGCTTCCCGCCAGGGGCCCACGGGGAGGCCGGGAAACGATCAGGGTCTGCGGGCTGCGGCCAGGGAGCCATGATGGGAACTCACACTGTCACTTTCCCGCTGGAACGAACCGAACCGAACCGAACCCTCGTCACTGCGGCTTCTTTTCATACCCCCGCCCGCCACTCGTCCCCGTGCCCGAGGGCATCTCACTGTCACAAGGAAAGGCTACACTCCCGGTGCACACTGCCTTCCCGCACGGCTCCCAGCCCGTCCCCATCGCCTGCCTGTCCCACCTCTCGGCTGCCTGGCCCCCTGCCTCCAGCCCCACAGCGCACCCATGTCCCCTGCTGCCAACTGAGTTTCCAGAATCACTCATCAAATCGCCCCGGGACACAAAGGAGCCTAACCCGGCCGCCCTTGGCCCACCCCTGCCCCCACCGCAGCCATGTCCCCTTTGCCTGCCTTGTCCCTCCCTACTGTGGTATCCTCACTTTTGGGAACTGACCGAGCGCCTAACAGTCCCTCCAGGCCAAGAGCGTCACCCGGCTCTCGGGGCACTGCCATGCTGCCCGGAGAGCCCACCACCCACCTCTGCCCTCTGGACGTGCACTCCCCCAAGTGCGGGCCGTCCCCTGAGAGAGCCGGGCACATGCCCTCGACTTCTCATTCTCACCACTTAGGACGCCCAGATTTGAAGTACGTGGTAAAAAATGTTAAGGACTTTTTTTTTACATTTGGGCTTTTATTGGGTTATCGGGTGCAACGTGACAGGGAGCACACGCACCCATCTGAAGAGAACCAAAGGCCTTGTGAACACACTTAACTCTGCTGAATGGTGCACTTTGAAAAGGTGGGTTTTATGGTGTGTGAATTATATGTCAATTAAAAAACTTAAAAAAAAAAAAAAAGACTAAAGGAGACCAGTGTCATACCCGATACTATACCTGGGTCCCGATGCTCCAGTAAAACCACCCGACGTAAGAAGGGTGCCGGAACCAGGCGTACACGCCACTCGTCACGAGGGTGTGGGTTTCTGACTTTTCATTCTGCACCACGTGGTTGAAATTGGAACCAGCTGTGAACATGGCTGCTTTCCTCAGGCATTCTCCAAAGACCACCATCAGCAGGCCGGTGGCGCTGAGCCAGGTGATCTGCTTCAGCTCTGCAGGGGACGAGGGGACCAATGGGGAGTGAAGACACGGGACTGTTGAGTTTCCCCTCTGAATGCTTAAAATTAAGCCTTTTTTCCAAAGATAGGAACAGCTGAAACCATGCTAGTGGGTAATTTAGCACTTGCATTACATTAAAATTTAAGTATAAGCGTGATCCGTTCCCGAGTTGCGCTGTTCATCCACTTAAAGTGCCCATAACCCGATGTCAGGGCCATGGCACAGAGCTGATGGACCCACATTCCACGTCCTCCGCCACATGCTCCCGTCCTCCCCTTGGAGACAAGGACAGCTAAGTGAACCAGAGAAGGACCCGGTGTCTCCCGCCTTGGCCCCTTACTGAATCCTGGGAACTGCACCATTTGATTTAATTTGTCGTGGAAAGTTCGACTCCTGACACAGAGGCTTTTGCTAATAAATACACTCTTCATAGGGAACGTCTCAAGTCACAGAAAACGAAGAGATCCAAATCTCATCTGATTGTAAAATCAGGATGACAGCTATCAAAGGTAGGACCTTCCTATCGGACGGAGTTACGACATCAAGCCAGGCTTAGGACAGAAGGTCAACCTGTCCTCGATTCAAAATCCAGCGGCGGAATCCACAAGCCCGTCCTTTATTAAAGAGCTTAGTGAGGATAGAGGTCTGGGGAAAGGCACTCAAGGAGATTAGACCTGAGAAGTGAACCCACATCACTGTCCCCAGCCCGCGTGGCAGCCACCCACCTCCCCTCCGAAGGACACTGACCGGGCCAGAAGATGTTCTCAAGTGTGAACTCTATCCAAGAAGAAAGAGCAGCTACTGTGTACTCCAGACTGTGATTCAGGAGGAAGGAATCCAAGGACAGACTCTTGGGATTATTGACTGCTGTGACCAAGTATTCAGAATAGTGGAACAGGGACAGGGAGCACATGTACCTGTTCAAAACCCAGAAGAAAGGTTAAGTTGGAGCAAGGAAATCGAGGTAGCTATAAGTCAACGTACGGATGTGGGTCTGTGGAACTGTCCCTGAATTCTATCGTGAGGTCCTGTTGTCACCTGTCTGAGAGTGGACCTCAGGCACCCGTATGTAGCGTTACTCCCTCAGGTTTGCAGAAACGAGGGTTTTAAAGAGACGACACTTTTGAAGGTCACAGGCAAAAAACAAACATAGCTTAGGAAGGCATTGTGGGCCCTTCGACTTTTTAAAAATGACTCCACACACAGTAAAACACCAAAAAGGGGACTCGCCAAATACGGTAGTGATGTATGTTAAATGCAAAAATTCAAAAAACGGAAATGATCCCAGCGCCAGAGGATTAGATGGCTTAGTGTTGAGAGTAGGAGAGAAAACTTTTGATTTTGAAGCTGCTGGTTCAGATCCAGGTCAGGGAAGAATCCTACATTGCCCGTGGGGCATACGCTCGAGGTGACTGAGTGGAAACTGGAGATGGAAGGGCCTGTGACGGTGAGCCAGAGCCTGGCCCTGGCCATCACTGAGGAACGGTACCCTCTTCCGGGAAGGGCTCATCACACTACTGAATGGGTCACGGCAGCTGCAGCTGCAGCTCCAGGTGAGGACACCTGTGGGGAGGCTGCCAGGGAGACCCGTTTCTGCCTGCAGCAGCAGCCACCAGATGGGCACAAGCTCTCAGGGTCCATGATGTGGGAATCTAGCTGTAAGATAGAGACACCCCATCTCCACAGACCCCTAGACAGCCTTCAGCCAGTCAGAGAGAGAGGAGGAGACCCAAGGATAACGGAACGCTACCACGGACCCCTCTGGTCCGCCCACCCCAGCCTCAAACCCACTGGTCCCAAAGGACTTCTTACCAGCCAAAGTGATTCCAAGAAGACTGGCTAAAACTCAGCAGCACCCCGCAGCCGAACACGAAGCCAAGGAAGCAAGCTCGGATGGCTATCTAAAAGGGACCCAAAAGAAGCTGTCACCTGGCTGTTCTCTGAGCATACATCCTACATCCTGGCATAAGTAGGCCACTGGCAAGGATGGAGAGCCATGTACTCAGAGGTTAAGAGGGCGAAGCACGGGGGCCTCGGGTCCAATCCCGCGCCTACCCCTCTGTGCCCTGGGGCCTTGGGCATCTTAACCTCTCTGGACCTGGGTTTCCCCACCTACACAATGGGGGACAATGACAGCACCTACCTTTTAGAAACACCGTGAGAGTAACCCATATAACGCACTTTAAGAGTAAATGCTACCTAAGTTTTAGCTGCCGTCATCATTTTTGTCATTATTATTATTCGGGGCTGGGGGTACACACACTGCCAGAACCTAACTCGTTGGCAGGATTCTCCCCAAGTCCACGCAGCGAACCCTGTCGGGGCTCCCGGGACTCTGAGCCCGGCCCCCTTCCCGTAACTGCGGGGCCTCCGACCTCAGCCTTGGCAGCAGGCGGACAGGTGTCCACACCTTAAATTACGTAGAAGAACTCGTAGGCTGGCTGGCTCGCTCCCCGCCGCGCCCGCGCAGCTGCCACACCGGTCCCACTGCCATTGCCCGCCGAGGAGTGGGGTCCTGCGCCCTGCGCCCCACGCCCCCGAGCCTGCCAGGCGGAGTCCCTCCTGCCACCTGAACTCGCGGCTACCGAACCCGTCGGGGGAAGGAGCCCGGCTCCCGCCCGCGCGCCCGGCCCCGGCCCCGGCCCCGGCCCCGGCCCGCACCTGGTAGCGCGGCGGCCGGTAGAGCAGCAGCAGCAGCGCGTTGAGCCCCGCCACGTAGAGCGCCAGCCCGGTGCGGCCCTGCAGGCCGGCGCGCGTGAGCAGCGGCAGCGCGAGCACCGAGGCGCCCAGCAGGAAGGTGGCGAGGCTGAGGCGCGCCTCGGAGCCCGGCGGAGCCCGCGCCGAGCAGCCCGCCATGGCGCAGGGTGGCCGACCAGCGGGCGGCGGCGCCAGCTGTAGCCAGGGGAAACCCGCCCGCCGCGCCTGCGCACTGCGCCGCCGCCGCCGCCGCCGCCGCCGCCGGCCGGGAGGGAGCTGCCGGCTGCTGCGCGCCGCCCGTGAGCTCTCGCGATACCGCCGCGCCGCGCGGCTGGGGCGCGAATTTGGCGGGAGCGTTCCGCCCCCAGGGACGCCTCGCCCCGCCCCGCCCCGCGGCCCCGCCCTTCGGGGACGTGCGCAGCGGGCACCTGCGCTCCCGGGCGGGGCGGGGCTGCAGGGCGCCTGGGTCCCGGGTCCCAGGGTGCCAGGCGTCGCCCCAACTCCGGGACGTCCCTGACCCAGGAATGGTGCGAAATATGAAGAGACCCCCCCACACACACCCTCGGCGGGCCCCGCGCCGTCCTTTCCCAAACTGACACCTGCCGCGAGCGGCCGCGAGCGGGGCCGGTGCCATCCCCCACCCCTAGGAGTCCGCACGCGGGGACCCTCCCCCGCTCGCCTTCGGCAGGGTCCCCCAGCGCCCGCTGAGAGCCCACGCTGCGCCGGCCTGGGTACACTGCCCTTGGGGCACCCTAAAACCCAGCCCTGGGCATCCGCGCAGCGGAATGACTGCCCACTTCAGTTCCGGTTGAGGAAGAATATTGGGGGATGGCGAAACAACTCAGGATGTGTTACGTTTCGTAAAAGGCAGAATTCAAAACTTTACAGTGTCACCCCGACTGCACTTGGGAAAAACAAAATTATGTGCGAATTTGCCTGAAATAGAAGCCAAAATTGTTTAGTAACGGTTACCTCCAGGTAGTAAAACTCCGAGTGACTTTTGTTTTCTTTTTTTATGTTTTTCCATTTTCCGTATCGCCTACAATCAGCATAGATTGCTTTTATAATCAGAAACTGCCCTTTGCTTGTTTAAAGGGTTAATGCCCCCACCTAGGGAGCTACAGAGCCATGGTGGAGGAGAGAGGCAAGTCAGCAAATGACGAGAAAAAAGTATGGTGGGGTGGGAGTGAGGCAGGAGCCGAGTAAGGATGGAGAGAGAGGGACACCATCGAGGGACCATGGGTGGGTGGGCCAGGGGGTTAAAAGTCTGCATGGAAGAGATGCCACAGCTAGGTCTTGGGGCCCTCGGGGACCTGCAGCCCGCCTGCAGCTGGAAATGAGAGCAAGGGCATTGAAGGGAAGGGAGGGAGGGAGAGCGGGCACCGAGTTCGCAGTCACAGAAGCAAACCTGAGGCAAGATAGGGGACAGGCCCCAGGGGAGGCTGGAACCCAGTGTCCTGGGTCAGACAGCACTGGGGCTGGGCAGGCTGAGCCCATGGCTGCCCCACTCTCCTCTGTCCTCACAGGATCTGACAGCAGGAGGCCTGGCATTTGGGCAGCGGGGGCTTAGGGAGGGATGGGGAGCCTGGGCTAGAATCTGGGTTAGACTCACTGCTGCAGTCCTGCTCTGTGACCTTGAGCAAATCGACTCTATGAGCCTCAGTTTCTGTAAAATGGTGACCCTGATATCACTGTCAGGTACTGACAATGTCTTTTAAAGCCCAGTGTCACGTTTCAATGGCGCTCAGAAGACATTTGCTAAACTCAGTTGATGGTAATTGAAATATTTCATGTTTTAAAGGCCAAAGTTACTCAGTCTCAGCACTATGTAGGAAGGAGGCCTGGCCATAAATGCCAAGCTCCTGCCTTTGCCCCGTTTCTCACAGTCTCCCCAACTCAGGAATTCTCCCTCTGCAGCAGGATGCCTCGTGGCCACTAGAGGGCGCTCCTTGCATACTCACTCCTGGGAATGAGTCTGGTCCTCAGGCAGAGAGAGAGCAGCTCCTAGAAAGCTCCATCTCTGGCCATTGGCTTCTGCTCTCCACACTGACTTTTGGCCCTGATTCCCCACCTTCCCCACTGCGACCATCCCTGTTCTGGGGACAGAGTAATGTAACCCAGACTGGAGAGCCTGAGCAATCCTCTCTCCTCTGCTCATCACTTCGCCTTTAACCCTACCAGCCAGCCACATCTTGGAGAAAGGAGAAAGGGGAGACAGTCCTCTCCGAGACAGGGCCAGACCAGAGGGAGGGGGAATTTTTAGAAGTCTTTGGGCTCACAGGCCAGTGATGGAGGAGAAACGCAAGTAAGCAAATACGCACACACCTGGCACAGACCCAGAGAAACCGTGACAGAGATACACACAGGCCTACGGAGAAACAGCAATTCACACAGAGATACAGATGGACACCCACACACACAGGCCTGCTTTCCCGCTAGAGAGAAAAGCAATCTGATCAGACACATCCACGCTGCACCTAGCTCTCCAGTGTGATCCCAGTTTGTCAATGCCCCAGTCCAGGGCCAAAACACGCCTGTAAAAAAATAAGCAAATAAAAGAAAACTGCTCAACCCTGGGATGCCTCACTGCCTTTTTTTTTGGTAAATAAGCATTTGAATGTGTTTTGTTCTAGGAGCTGCGGAGGCAAGCACAAAGGCAGCCCTTTCTCATGCAGGAAGATCCCTCTGCAGGCTCCCCCCCCCCAAAACCCCCTCCCTGGCCCCCGCCCCCACCCCCGCCATCCTGCTTTCCACCCACCAGTTGAGGTGGCTTTCCATCCTGGCTGAAGTCCGATTCCCTCCTGTTTAAAGAGTCCTAAGAACCACCTCACTTTTTCCAAGTTAAACTGCAGGCTGAGATGGAATCAGGCTTCCTTTTCTTAAATCGGGTCGCTTTACTGAGCAAGAGGGAACATGGGGAGGGGGGGTGCTGCAGAGCAAGCAGGCAGGTGCAAGGATGAGCATTCAGGAAGCACCTCAACTCACACCACACCAGCTCCCCAAGATAAAGTTTGCTCCCCGTGCTCACTTCGACAGCGCGTATACTAACATTGGGATGCTGCAGATATTAGCATGGCCCCTGCCAAGAATGACATCCAAAGTGTTCTGTATTAAAAAAAAAAAAGAGAGAGAGTTTGCTTCTCTCCAAGCTTGACACCAAGTAGGAAAAAGTCCAAGAGCTGGCCTCTCCCTCCTCCCTGCTGCTGGGTCACCAGTACGTTGTTGTTAGAGGGGCCTCCTGGGCCTCCTGTCACTCACAGGCCTGGGCCCGTCCAGTTCCCACGCAGAGAGAGGCCTGGAGGGGCCTGTCCAGTGTGGCTGCAGCTCTTCCCTGGAGGGAATACTGGTCCTCCCAAAGTTTTCTTTCCCCTTCCCCGGCCATCCTGGGCTCCAGGCATGAAAGCCTCCCCTCTCTAGGCAGGAAATGAGTAAATGACGCGTAATTTATGAGCACATCAGCCCTAAGTGCCTAAGTCACAAGTGCACAAAGCAGCCGGGTAAATATTTAAAGATTAGAGCCCACTGGGGAGAAACACAAAAGACTGGGACAATGGGCATCTCTCTGAATTCACTCGCCCCCGAGCGGGGCCAGCCCGGTTGACTGTTGATGCACTCACCGGAGTCCCAGCTTGTGTTTCTGGAGGACCCTTGGCTGCCAGGCTATTCGGAAGCCCAACACAGCTAAAGAGAGTTAAACAATTGCAGCCTCTCCGACCCCATCTGGTGACAATCGGCTGAGTCTCTCCAGCGCTTTCGCTGTGTCCCAATAGTTAATTACAGGAGCCATCCCTTCATTCTGCTTTGAAATGCAACTGCAGAGAGAGAGAGACAATGCGTTTCTCCCACCAGTCACCACACCCGCAGTGGCCTTCTCCGCATTCCCTGGTTGCTTTAAATGCCTGGGGACCACAGGAAGGAAGGGGTTCACGCCCAGGGTGCACAGGGCTGTCACCAGGGATGGCTGGTGGGCCGTCTAATAAGGCTCGTGTCCCGGGGCCTGCAAACCCCCTCCCCACCTCGTTTCCAGACCTGACCCATTCTGTAATGTACTTATTTTTTTTGCCAAAGTCAAGAAAGCCACATAAGAAGAGAGAACAAAGACACTGGTCACGTCTTTCACTTTAAAGCCCCCAGCGTGAGCCAGCAGAGGGCTCCGAGTGCTCCTGGCGGACCGCAGGTCTCCGGAGTTACAGAAGGGATTTGTTCCTTGAATGAGCGACGGCGACCTGGGGCTCCTAACGCTCTATCTGGACTTGTGCTCCTTTCCAGGCGTCCTGGGGACTCTAGATCCTCAATCTGGAAAGGAAGTCGGTGGCCTACATCCCAGCTTGCGTAAGCCCTGGCTTCTCAGCTGGTCCGTGCCCTTCGCGGCAGCTCGAGAGCGCTTCGTCCTCGAAGCCGCTGCAGCCGTCCCTGCTCCGAAAAGGCCTCCCCGCCCCTGCCCGAGGGTGCGTAGGATGCCCAGACGCCGGACGGGCCCACAGCTTGGGGGAGGGACCGAAATGGGTCCCCAGTCCGGTTTTCCGAGAGGGATCTCGGCGCAGACTTATCTATATACTCTTTTCCAATGACCTCGCCCGATGCAAAGATCAGTCTTTAACTTAATGGGGAAAGGGGCTGCCCAGAAGAAGGAGCCCGAATTGGAGTAAGGTGGGGATGGGGTGGAGGAAGCTGTCTTCGCGCACAGGGAAAAGGGAGGACAGAGCTCGCATGGGACTCCGTGCAGCCGCGAGGTGGGCGCGACCCTCCGCCGGGGGGAGCCGCGCTGGGATGGGGTGAGCTCGGAAAGCAGGTTGCAGGAATTCAGCCTAGGTGGCGGGACCCCGCCTAGAGGACGTGCCCAGCCCGGAAAGAGCGCAGAGGGCGGGGCCGGGGTGGGAGCCGCGGGCAGCGGAGGCGGAGGCGGGTGATGGGGCCCGGGGCGGAGCTGGACGGCTGCGCTTCCCGCCCCAGCCGGCCCCGCGGGCCTCGCCTCCCTCCAGTCCAAGCAGAACATTGCGAATTAGCGCATTTTGCGGTCAATTTTCCACTGCTTAAGAAACAGTAAGCCACCCACGTGAGCGGCCCCACCCAGCGCGGCCGGGATCCCTGGGCCCGGGCTCGAGCGCAGTAAGGCCCGAGGGGCTGCAGGGGTCCAGGGAGGGTGGCAGTGGCCCGCTGGCCCCTTGATGGAGGCCCTAACTCTAAAGAGGGGGCGGGCCCGCGCCCCCGCTGCAGGCAGCGAGAGAGCACGAGTGCCATCGGTTGCTAATGCGCCGGAGTTGAAAGGCGCGGGTGGCGGTTTTATGGGGATGGATCGTAATTAGAGGACAAATTGCCCCGCTGCTCACGCGGCTCGAAGGCGGGCGCGGGGGTGCGCGGGGGGGAACCGCCAGAGCGGGGCGCGCGCCGGGCCCCGGGGCAGATGTGCCGCAGCTGGACGCCAGCGCGCGGCGGGGCGCCCCGAGTTTGGCCCCGAGGGGGCGGGCTCGGACGCAGCTTTGTGGAGCCAGCACAATGCCCTTAACACTCGGCTGCCCGCTTTGTGCCGGGCCGCGCCTCCCGCCCTCCCCGCGGCACCTTTGTACCCAGCCGCCGCCACCCCGAGCCAGAGCGCGCGCGCGCGCGGAGGCCGCTCTGGCCCGGCCGGCCCCGGCGCTTTACAGCTGCCCGGCGCGTGCCGGCGCCCGCCGTCCGGCCCCGGCCGAGCCGCGCGCCCCGGGCCTGGCCGGGATCCGGCTTTCCGGCCCCGCAGCCGGGCCAGAGAAGCGCTCTGGACCCGCTGGAGCCGCTGGAGCCGCAGCCGCAGCCTGACAGGAGCGCGGGGCGCGATTCTGCACGCTGCCTGGCGCCTGGGAACGCGGCTGCCAGGGCAGGGCCTCCAATATATCTCAGGCGGACAGATGGGGGGTGGGGCGGGAGAGATGCCCCGGCTGCAGGGAGCTGGGGTCCCACCCAGAGCCTAGCAATTTCCTCTCGCCTTTGCGCAGGGCACCTGCAAAGGCCGTTTCGTTCATTCTTTTTTTTTCCGCGGGGCTCCACTGCAGAGCGTGTGGGGCCGTGCAACTTCCCCATCGGCCTCCTAAGCAGCTGTGGAGTCCGCATTACTCAAAATCCCATTTTACCAACCCTAAAACTGAGGCTACGAGAGCCCGGGAAAGGGAGCTGTGTAGGTGTGAACGCAGGGTCCCTCCTGGACCTCAGCCGTCCCGTCTGTCACACCTCCTGGAGTCCTGCTCTCCCGGCCAAACCCTGCCCGGCAACGGAGTCCCGGGGTGGGGCCCAGCCTGTCCCAGGGCAGGTGCTTTATCCAGTGAGCTCCTTGGGCCTCCAGCTAAGGCCAGAATAATGAAAAGGGGTTGGGGTCCCCGACCTCCTAAAGTGGAAAATGGTGCTCTCCCCAGATGCTCGGTGGTCTTTCCCACCCTGCATCCCATTTGTTGGGAGTCAGAGGCCATGGGAAGGAAACCCCAGCTTCCTCCCACCCCCGGGGAAGAAAACCCCAGGCCCTCCCGGGGAGGAGAAGGGTCCTCAGGGCCTGAACTGTCCAGCCCGGAAACCCAGGCCTGGAGGTGGGGAAGGCCGCTCTGCCTCTCCCTGGCCTGAGGCTGCTGCCACTTGCCCCTCACTCCTCACCCCCACGCTGAAGAGTGAGTTGGGTCCTAACCAGGACACTTGAGCCAAGGCTGCACTCTGGTGCAGGGATGTGCCCAGTCCCAAGGCCCCGAGGTGTCAGCCTGGCTGTGGTCCTGCGGGGCGGGCTGCGCGCTTTAATGGGACACATGTCGCTGTGTGGCCCCCGCAGGCCCGGCCTGCGCCTGGCTTTGAGCGGCCACAGGCAGAAAATCGCTGCATTGTCCCAACATTAGGGCTGCTAATGCAGCACTGTCAGTGAGGCCGGAGCGTGAAGCCCGCGGAACGGCCTCGCCAGTGGGTGCTCCCTGCCTCTGCATCTCCATCGGGCCCAGAGCTGTCATTAGCAGGGCCCACAGCTGGCCGGGCCCTTGGTCCCTCCCAATGGGTGACCCCCGGGATGCTCAGAGACAAGAGCAGCAAGGACTAGGCGAGTGGGCCCTGTGGCAGGACCTAGAACTGAGGGATGCTGGGAGGGCACAAGGCAAGGAGGGGATGGGCATGGGAGAGGACCCCAGACTTGGGGAGAGGCAGGGGTGAAAGGAATAAAGGAAAGACTGAGAAAAGGTAAAAGGCCTTTGGGAGGGAGGGGGTGTCGGAGGCAAGGCTGAAGCCTGGGCTATATGGGAGGGGGTCAGGCAGAGGGAGGTGGGGAGTTTCCCAGTGTGTCCCCCTCTTGTCCCCTCCCCCTAGGGATTCCATGAGTCCAGGATTGCCTCATTGACATGTAAACGAGGGGCCCCTATAAAGGCCGTGCGGCCTCCTGGGGGCGCAGATACCACAACATGGGCACGGAGCCCGAGGAGACCCCGGGCCGCTCCGGGGGCCCCGCCAGCAGATTCCGCAAGGTCTGGGGGGGGTTCTTCTGAAGGGCTCAGGGTGGGGGGGCCCTGCTAGGCCAGTGGGGGCAAAGGGACAGAGAGGGCTGTGGCCCTGTCCTCTAACAGCCGCTCGCTCACAGCTCTCCAAGCCGCTGATGGAGAAGAGACGACGAGCACGCATCAACGTGTCGCTGGAGCAGCTCAGGGCGTTGCTGGAGAAACACTATTCGCACCAGGTGAGACGCAGGGACGTCGTGGTGACGGTGGTGGCGGTGGTGGGTGACATGGTCCCCAGCCTCATCCCTTCCGCGCTGAGCTGCCCAGCTCTGAGCCCTTTCCCCGGACCCACAGATCCGGAAACGCAAGCTGGAGAAGGCGGACATCCTGGAGCTGAGCGTCAAGTACATGAAAAGCCTTCAGAACGCCGCGCAAGGTAGAAGCGGGCCTTGCGGGGGGGGGCGGGGAGGGGGAAGCGGTGATTTGTGGGAGCCTGAGCCATGCAGAAGACAAGGCCAGATAACGGAGGGATGGATGGAGAAGAAAGCTCAGGACAGTAGGCAGCTGGGGGAGTAGGGAGGGGGTGCCAGATCACTGGAGGGAGGAGGCAGCAAAGGCCCGGCAGGCTGCGGAGTTGTAATCCCGATGGGAGAAGGTCTGGACCCCCGGGGAGACGTTCCGGTTGCCTCCCTCCCCGGCCCGTCGTCTCCTCCGCCCTCCCCCGCCCCACTTCTCTCCTTCCTTCCTCCTTCTCTACAACTCTCCTTTTTTCCTCTCTTCTACTCTCCCCTCCCCTTCACATCTCTCCCGTCCACTCCCTTCCCCGCAGGGCTCTGGCCGGTCCCCAGCGGAGCCGAGTACCCGGCCGGCTTCGGAGGCTGTTTATCCGGCGTTCGCCAACTTCTGCGGCGCGGGGAGGAGGGCGGCGGCGGCCTGCGCTGCCCCCTGGTGCACGAGGGCGCCGTTGGCAGCACCACGGACAGCGTCAGCCCGGGCCCGGATGCGCCCGCCCCGCGCAGCCCCTGCGCCCCTGCTGTTTGGGGCCCTGACCCGGCCGCTGGCGGCTCGCAGTCCCGGCCACCCCGGCTCTTTCTCTCCGGAGGTCTCCCCGGCCCGCCCAGCAGCGTCCCGGCACCGCAGCCGGCGTCTCGCCGCCACCGCGCCGAGAGCCCGGGGCCGGGGCTGCACCTGTGGCGGCCCTGGTGAGGCGTAGGCGCGCGGCCTCGGACTCAAGAGGGCCCCCGTCTGGTCTCGGGGCGCGGAGACTGTTTTGAACGATCCCGTGATGATGGCCGGGACCCCAAACTTCCGTCCTGGTCTCGGGTGGGGGTGGCTGGAAGGGAACCGCGTACCCGCGAACGTGGGGAAATACACGGAGCCACGGTGGACCCGGGCCTGCGCGCCTAGGCTTAACCCACGCCCCCACCCCAGCCCCGCCTACTCAGGCTAGACCCGCTCTCCTCTCCCACCTCTAGAGGGGCTGGAGGCTGTGCCCGGGACTGCGCGCCCTTCTCCCAGGGTCCCTGGCGGGCGGCCCGCCCCAGCCCCCGCCTCGCAGCGGCGCCGCGGTGGGAAGGTCGCGGTCGGCAGCGGCGCAGAGCAGACCCCTCGCTGCGAGGAGAATCGCTGCCCCGCCCCGGCCCATTCAGCGGGCCGCGGACGCCTGGTTCCCACCGGCACAAAGAGCGCCCGGCCCCGCCCCGCGAACGAGGGGCCCCCAGCCTACCCCTACCCTGGACCCTTTCGGCTTCCAGGGATGCCCACCCACTCCGCACGTGGCGCCGCCCACCCCGCCGGCGCGCTCCAAGCTCCGCCCCTCGAAGAAGCACCGCCCTGAGCTACCCCAGCTCTCCTGCGAGCTCCGCCCTCTGGCCCCGCCCCGCGAGGTGCTCCGCCCACTCGGTGCCCTGCCCCACGCGGCTCCTGGGGGCGACCTCGCGTACTGTCGCGCCCGCTTGAGGGCTGCCGAAGCCAAGTGAGGCTCCTTCCGTAAGAGTTCACCATTTCCCACTCAGCAAAGACCAAGGCCCTGCAGAGGCCGGGCCTGGGGACCTCTGGGGCCGCCAGGGAGCTCACGACCCTCGGCACGCCTCTGAGCGCTCGGCACCTGTTTATTTCTCCGAAAATGAAGTGATTGCTGTGATGCGACTCTAGCCTGGGGGTGTCGGCCCGGGAGGGCCAACCTCGGGGTGGGGGGACGCGGATCTCGCGCCTAGCCCGGGAAGAGATTTCGGCACTCCCTCTCACCATCTTCAAATTCAGAATAAAGAAACTATAAAGTTTCTAATTTTAACCACGATGCCTACTTAAGTGCACATCTTTCTGAACTACAAATATCAACTTTCCATGAAACATTGCTCGTTTGGGGCTGAGCCTGTCTTGCCGGTGTGATAACCCATCCTGCTCAGTCCGCAGGGAGAGGGCGGCGTGGCTCCCCCACCCCACCCAGCAGGCGCTCCGGAGTGGGGTCGGGGGTCCGGGTTGTGGCGGTCCTGGGGTGGCCTGCCGGGTTTTGGTTTCCCACAGGACCCCGTGTACGTTTGGGGGGCGAAGGGGAGGGATTCGGTCCGCAGCGCTAATGCCTCTTCCGGCCACCAGGTGGCGATCTCGCATCGCAGACCCTGGGCGCAGCCTCCAAATTCCAACCCCGGCTAGCGGCCTGGTCCCCCAGGTTTGGATCCAACTTCCCTGCCCTTCTCGCCCTCCCGAATCGACCTTCCAGGGGCTAGGGGTCCTTGAAGTCATCCCCAGGTCAGGGGCTGCCATCTGCCTTCATACGGCTTCTCCTGCTGTTATGTTAGGTCCTTGGTCCCCACGCGGCTGCTCCAGGCCACGCTGTGTGGAAAGCAGCAGTACGTGCGAGAAGAAAGGGACAAGTCCCACCCGAAGGAATGGCGCCCTAGCAGCGGAGCTGGGGACCCGCAGGGAGAGACATTCGGGGGCAGCCGGCCAGGGGTGTTCTTAGATTCTAGAAAGGCATTTCCATGAAACCAGCCTAGAAGTGCTAGGTGCAAATCATAGGAAGTTTTTATTGGATTCTGTACAGAAGAGAAACGCTTAATCGTCAAAAAACTACAAACGGATCCCTGGCTTTGGGCTTGGTGGTGGTCCGGACACCCAGCCCAGGGTCAAGCTGCTTGTCAACGCAGCCAGTAGGCCTGGAGGCTGCACAAAGCATGAGGGGGAACCCCAGCCCCAGGGGCCTCCGCTTGGGGCCCTCCCCCCTCTTTATTTTTGTAAAAACCAGGTCGAGGGGGACTTCGGGTACCATGTCCCCCTGCCAGTATTGCTGTGGGATATGACATAGAGTGAAAACCCAAGGTGAGAAATGGGCCAGCCTGAGCGGGGACAGTGGCTAGTTGATGACCTCATGACATGTCAGTCCTCGAAGGCACAGCAACGCTGGCTGGGGCTGGACTGCGGTCCCCCCGCCTTGCTTACCTGTGGCCAGCTCATCCCCCAGGCTACCCAACAGCCAGGGACCACAGGGGCCTCCAAATCAGAGATGGAGCCAGGCGGTCCCTCTTCCCTGCTCTCGGCGGCCTCTGCTGGGGCTGGGACCCGGGCTCGGGGGTGGGAAGGGCTTGGCCAGCAGAGGGGCAGAAGCAATGGTGCAATTCAGTGAGCAGGCGGGCTCCGTGCTGGCTGTGCTCCAGATCGTCACATGTAGGGGCCACTGCACGGGGGCAGGGCTCGGATGGGAAGCCTGTGCACGTTCCCCTGGCCCCCCCAACTCAGGGTTTCTGGGCCTCTCGGCCTGCGTCTAGAGGCTTCCCCCAGAGTGGTCCCAGTGGTCCCCGCCCCAGGGCCCATACCCCCCAGGCTTGCAAGGGGCCTGCCAGGAGGGAGAGCGAAAAGGAGGCCTGCCCACTGGGTAGAACCAGAACCAGGCCTTTGGCCTAGAACCTGTGAGGCCGTAAGCCAGGATCCCTTCCCAGCCACACCTGCAGGGTGGGGGAGGCGGCTGCGGATGGGCATCAGAGTAAGGAAGGCCCCCCGCCCTTTGCTTCCGTCCTTCCCACCATGTACCCACGCCCTTCGTGGTGGGCGTCAGGGAGGTGGCCGACAGGCAATGACAGCAGAGTGATGAGAGTGAGGACGCCATCAGCGGTCAAGGTGGGTGGGGTGCCAGTGGTGATGATGTAAAAGTATTGTGCTTTAGCTGGGTGTGAAGACGGTTCCCAAGGGGCCAGGGCGCTGAGTGGGAGGCCTCAGGCCTGGGGCCACACCAGGCCACACGCTGAAGACCCTCCTCCACGAAGGGCCTCCGGGGGCCCCCAGACTACCTCTCATGCCCTGGTGACCCGCCAGCCAGGGCCCATGGACCAGCAGATGTCTTCAAGGAGTCCTGAGAGTTAGCACTGTCACCTGCTTGTCACAGATGGGGAAACCGAGGCAGGACCAGCCAGCAGGGAGACCTGCTCTGAGAGCTTGTTTGGTCTCTGAAGACCCCTGTGCTTAAAGACCCTCTGGCCCCCACCCTCGGAGAGAGAGTTTTAGTGCAGAGTGGAGCGGAAAGCCAGGTGCCGTCTGGTGGCCCCACTGATGCAGAACCAGGCTTTGCTCCGTCAGGTGGTGGCCCTGGCCGCCCCCAGCCCCAGCCCCAGCCCCAGCCCAGCTGCCCTGGGGCTAGGCATGCGCAGAGCGCACCTTTGACCAAGCCCAGTCTCACTGCCCCAGAGATGAGGCGCCCAGCACAGGCGTCCAGGGTAGGCGTCGCCCCGCCAGCCAACTCCCGCTTCCCAGCGCGACAGTGCTGCTCCCTCACGACCTGGGAGGGCTGGCACACGTCCTGGCGCCACCGGCGGGCTCAGTGCGGCCCTGCCCCCAGCCCCGCAGGGACTGGTGACATCTTTGGTTCTTTGGTCCCGCAGGCGACCCCTAGGTCGCCGAGCCCAGCGAGTCCGAGTGCAGCGTGACGTACCCCGAAGACTCAGACGGCGAGCTCAGGAAGCTGCTGGTGCTGCCACCGCCGCCGTCGGTGGCACGCAGGCCCCCAGGCTCTACCCACGAAGCGCTCAGGCCGGTCCGCAGGGGTCCGACGTGCCCCTGCGCGGCCGGGCGCGGCGTGGAGCCGGGCTGCGCGCCGGCGCCGCCGGGGGGCGCGGTGTCCTCGGCGGCGGGGGCGCCGTCGGGGGCGGCCGGGGCGCCGTCGGGAGCGGCCGGGGCGCGCGGGGCCGGCGGCCGGCGCAGCGCCTGCGGCTCGCGCTCGAAGGCGGTCAGCGCGAAGGCGTCGGGCAGCAGCGAGGCCGAGGCGGAGCGCGCGCCAGGCCCGGCGCGGCGGCGCGGGCTGCCGGGGGGCGAGTCGCGGGCTCGGCGCGGGCCGCCGTCCAGGCCCGGGGGGCGCAGCGCCAGCAGGCTCTCGGCCGAGCGGCGGCGCGGGTGGAACGGGGGCGCGTCCTCGGCGAAAGCCAGCAGGCTGTCGCGGCGCCGGTCGGACCCGGCGGCCAACAGCAGCGTGGCCAGGTCCTCGCCGGAGCCCCAGCGCGGCAGGAAGGTGGGCAGCGGGACGGCGGCCCACACGTCGGCGTCGTCGTGCGAGAGGCGTCGCGTGGGCGGGACCTGTCAGGACCCGCGCGGTTAACTGGGAAACGGGACCCAAGCCTCACCTCCCGACAGGGGGCGGGGTGGCCTGCTTCTATTTAGGGCGAGTGACAATCTCTCTGAGTCTGTATTCCCATTTGTACCTTGGGTCGGTTGGGGAGAAGACACCTCGAATGGGGTGCCGAGCACCAAGGAAGAAACACAGGCGCCAGCTGGACCGCTCTCCCAGCACACAAGGGGGCCGCGGGGGCAGGGACTGGGGGCCACGTGCACAGGCTCTGGGGCCAGTCGGTCCTGGGGGTGAGTGGGACAGCCACCCGGGAGCCCGGGCGGGCATGACACGGGGTCGGCGTGGAAAAGGCCTTGGGTTGGGTGTGGGGGCGGGTCAGGACGCCCCCACGCGCATGCTCGGAGCCCTGCCCCGTCCCCACCTGCAGGTAATGCATCTTGTCCTCCTGCAGGGGTCGCAGTGGGTAGAGCTGCGGCAGGCCCCCCTCGGCGGAGAGCTCGTAGCTGGCCATCCGGTCCAGGGCCACGAGGTCGCCCGCGTAGCTGTAGTCGAGGGAGCGCTCCAGCACCAAGTCCCGGGGCGCGGCGCCCTCCAGGCTGGCATCTGCGGGGTGGGGCAGCTCGGGGTCAGGGGAACTTGGAAAGAGCCAAGAATGAGCCCAAGGACCCCCGTAGGCACGCACAGGGCAGGGGGCTGGTTATGGAAAAGAGAAAGGGCAGGGTCCTGGGTTCGAATCCTGACTCTGGAAAAGTCACACACTGAACCGGTTTCCTTGTCAATGGGGTGGGGCCTGAGGTTACCTTGTGAGCGTAGTGGGGACAAAATGCACACAATGGGGCTGACAGTGCCTGGCGCATGGCAAGGCTCGGCCTGGGGTTACACTGTCATTGCTGGAGGAGTAGGATCTGGGTCTGCAGGAGCCACCGGGGACCCTGAGGCTGGAAGCTTGGCATACGGGCAGTGTGGTGTCCACGGCTCCTGCCTGGGGCAGGCCGGAAGGACAGGAGAGTGCCCTGGGGTACACTTAAGTCCCTCAGCGGCTTGCGCACGTGTGGGGACATCTGGCAGTAGAGGATGGGATCACCACAGTGCCATGGGGTGGCCACCTGACAGCTGTTTCTCGATGACTCCAGGGACCTCACCCAGGGCCACTGTCCCCGGCGGCCACTCTCGGGGCAGCCTCACCCTCACCATCATCCGAATCCTCGTCGTTGGCCATGAGGGCCACGCACTTCTCCCAGACGGCCTTGAGGTCGGCGCGGTAGCGGTCACAGGCCCAGAGGAATATGGGCAGCAGGAGCGCCTGGGTCACCGAGCACCACAGCACGCACAGCGCCATCCAGGGGGCCGAGGCGTCTGCCCGCAGGCTGCTGAAGCTCACCACCTGTGGGCACAGTGCTCGGCCTGGCACCCCGCAGGTCCCCGTCACACGGTGTCCCCTCCCGGCCTCCGTCCCTCCGTCTGGACGGCAGGTCTGAGTGCCCACTGGCCAGAGGAGGAGGCGGTGGCGGTGGCAGACAGAGCTCGAGGCTCTAGGGCAGGAAAGAGCCAGACCGTGAGGGCAGGAGTCCCTGCCCGCTGCGGGCTGCTGGCTGCCAAGGTGACGTCATAGTCCCCCGTATGCACAGCCCTTCACGGGGCATGAATTTCCTCATGGTACCCTCACGACTGCCTGAGGACAGGGCTGGGGGCATAGATGACCACCCCCATCTGGGAAAGGGGAAACTGAGGCTCGGAGGACCAGGTCTCGAGCCTCCCGGTGCGGGGAACTTCCTGCCCTCCGGCTCTGCCATGGCCGGAGGCTTCCTTGGTCCTGCCGCTGTCCTGGGGGCCTAGGCACCGAACCCCAGAGGAGCAGAGTCAGAGCAGTTTCAGGGGATCAGAGGGTCCGGCCAGGCAGCCTTTGGGTCACTGGCCAGGGACCCTCCTTCGTCCTCCCCGACTCCCCCACCCAGAGTGACATTTAACCACTCCCCCGTCGGAGAGGGAGTGGGCGCGACACAGACATCATCTTAATTCTGCCATGCGAGCTGCGTGCCCCTTGGGAAGCTGCCGAACCTCTCTGGGGCTCAGTTTCTTCATCTGTGAAATGGGCCAAGGACACCCCACAGGGTGAGACCCAGATTCCAGACCCTGCACCACAGAGTGGGCTCCACCGATGGCACCCCTTTTCCTGCCCTGAGGAGGTGGAGTGGGGGGAGCGTTCCCTGCTTTTGTGCCCTGCTGACTCTGCAGTTTCACACACACTGCCCCCTCCACCAGCACAGGGACTGACAGCACACAGGAGCACCCCCGTACCGTGGGGGTGCTGGGCCCACCGAGGGTGGCACAGCACGTTGCCAGGGGCTGCATCCCGAGTGTGTTCCCTGACGATGAGTCTGTCCCTCCACCTGTCACCTTCTTCATGTCTCACAGTGTCTCCTAGCTGCTTGCACGAAGCCTCTGGCTCATCCTCGGCCCACACCCGCACCTGCTCCAGGCCCTTCAGGAAGCGGGGCCAAAGCCCCAGGGATGGGAAGGCGTGGCTGCAGGGTCCAGACTTCATCCCTGGGTCAGGCCTTCCTGGCAGGAGCTCTGGACTTTAAACTTGACCTTCCTCAGACCAGCCCTCACCTTGCCCTTCCTTAGCGCCTTAAGGGATCAAGTCCAACCCCTCAGCAGACATTCTAAAGCTGCCCTGCCCCCCAGTTCAGGACCCACACGGATTCTGCTCTGCCCATCCCGGAACCGGGACCCAGCAGGGAGCCGGTGGACATGCTGCCCACCTCCCTTCCACGCCCTCTGCATCGAATGGGCCTCGTTCAGGTGAGGCGAGTCCCCTGCAGTGCGGCAGGAAGACCCTGGGCTCTGCAGTCACCTGAGGTGGGTTCAAGTCCCACCACGGCAGACCCGGCTTTAGTGGCTCCTTCTGCCTCTCTGAACCCTGATTTCCCGGCCTGTACAATGGGGATGCTGAGCATACGCCCCACCCCCACCCCTTAGAGAGTCAGGTGTGAGGATTCAACACCCAAGGCCTGCAGTGGGTCTCTCCCCCAGGGCTCCCCCAGCCGCCGGGCTCACCCACCAGCACCGGGAAGCCCATGAGGCAGTCGTAGAGGACCACGATGGTGGCCACCAGGCCCGTGATCTGCAGCGAGGTCTTGGCGGGCTCTGAGCCGTCGATGGACGAGCGGCGCTTGCCCTGCGCGTCCTCCACCACGATGGCGGGCACGGTGAAGGCGCGGCGGTCCGCCCGGCGCCCCGGCCGGCCGGCCAGCGTCTGGAACAGGGCGATGGCCGTGCACACCACGCCCATGGCCACGCTGCCGCCCACCAGCAGCAGGAAGCAGACGCCGAAGCCCAGGCCGATCTCGGCGGCGATGAAGCGGCAGCCGCGGGCGTAGAAGCGCTCCCTGGTGTCGTGCCAGCCGACAGCAGGCAGGGCGGACAGGATGAAGGACACCATCCAGATGCCCACGACCGTGTGCACCGCCTGCTTCTTGGCGTTGCTCAGCCTGGCGCGGGGGCCGGGGGGGGGGGAGGACAGAGGGACCCAGTGTTACTCGCGGGGTGACCTGCGGAGGATTCCCCAATGGTCCTGGCCCCCAGCACAGGACAGGCGTGGCACGACCAGCATGGCGGGGATCGCCGCTTGCACGGGTGACATTCATGCACATGTCACACGTCCCTCTCACCAAGCACTTCTGCGCTGGACACCGCACACCCACGCGCCCCGGCACCTGCATCCCTGCAGCCTAGGGCAGCCCGTCCTGAGCCCCGCGCCTGCACCCAGGACAGCTCAGCCAGGACAGGGCAGACCCCCCGGGCACGGCCACCACACCGCGAGTGTCTACGCACACGGGGACACCGGGTGGTCTTCGCGTTCGGGCCTGGGAACACCAGACGTGCGCGCGCGCATGCGCGCAGGAGCACGCGCCCGGGCGCTCACCGGTAGTTGACAGGCCAGCGCACCATCCACATGCGGTGGTAGGAGAGGGAGGTGACGGAGAAGCACGTGGCCAGCGTGAGGGTGTAGAAGGTGGACACGAAGACCTTGCAGAGGCCCTCGTTCCACTCGTAGTCCGGGCGCTGCCGCCGCAGCTGCACCACGGCGTAGGTGGCGATGGGCACCGCCACGTTGAGCATGTGCGTGGCCGCCAGCGTGCACAGCAGGAACTCCAGGGGCTTCCACTTCTTCTGCTTGGCGCCCACGCTCAGGATGCCCCAGGCGTTGGCCAGCAGCGAGAGGCCTCCGCACGCCAGCCAGCCCACTGCACTGCCAGGCAGCCGCCGCTCATCACTCATGGTGCAGGCGGGAGCTGGCGGCCGGCTGCGGCATCCTTCTCCTCGGAGCCAGGCCCGGGCTCGGAGCAGCAGCCCTCACGCCCGGCGGCCGGGGGACGCCAGGGACCACGCGCATCTGCAGTGGAGGAGAAGCCGAGGAGCGCTCAGGGGCTCTCCCTCTGGCTACAGCGTGGGGACTCCTGGCAGTGTGAGGTGGAGGGGTCCTCCCAGTATCCCCTCACCTGTCTGGCCCCGGCTTGGGTTTGGGCTGCTCCACCCTCCTCTCCACTCTCTGTGCCTCCTGCCCATGTCTCTGGTACCCCAGGGGACACACGCGCACCCACTCCTGGTCCAGGCACGGAATCTGGGCTGCCTTCCAGGTTGGGCCCAGACGGGCATTCTCGCCCCGTGCATGCCCTGGCCCTGTCCCACAAGTAGCCCTCTTGCCACCAAACATCCCCAAATCCCTGCACAGCCCCTCACGAAGCTTTCCCGGTGAATACTGGAGCCCTCCCCTTACCCTGTCCCATGTCATTTGACCAAATGAGGACCAAGTGAGAGTCCCCCAAACCTGCCCTGGGAAAGGGCAGCCCGCTTTGCCCAGCGCAGCCCAGGCTGGCCTCCCACACCTGGGCATGCCTGGCACTGCCCCAGGCCGGGGTTCAACCTAAGCGCGAGCATTCCAGCTGTGTGGCTGGCGTAGGGTCTCTGCACCCATGTTGTCCTCCGTAACAAGACGGTGATGTTTCCTTCAGGAGTAGACGGGGGCAGACAGACGCCCCGCCTCTCAAGCCCCTGGTCAGGTACTGCACGCAGGGGCCGTGGTCGGCATTTGCTATGGATGCCTTGGGCAGCATGGGCTTGTGCACAGCCCAGGGACCACACCTCGGCCCAGGGAGGAAGTGCCGACCACTGGTGGACGTGAGCCAGAGATGGGGATGCTGGGCAGAAGTTGCCCCATCCTGCCAGAGGGCTGGGCGGCAAGTCCCTCCCTCCCCCTTCCCAGCCCCGCAGCCTCAGCTGCCTCCCTGTGGGGAGTGCTGGCCAGTCCCCGTGAGTGATGTGAGGTTCCCCAGGACAGGCCCCTCTGGCCGCAGCCCTGAGTAGGCGGCGCGGGAAGTAGCACATGCTAAGTGAAGGTCCACGGTGCGCTCTGCCTACACTTGGCCCTTCTCACCTGTTTAAAATCACCAGCTGCACTTCTGCCCCCGATACTTATGGGGCCTACGGTACCAGACAGAGCCACGTGGTCCCCCAGGGACTGTTTCCAGCGTGGGGTGGACAGGCCCGCGCAGGACCCTGGTGCTGAGGGCAGAGGAGGCTACACGTCTCAGCACGCTGCCCGGCACCCGTTTGTCTAGTCGAGTTTCTTTTGGCTTGTCTGTGGCCTGACGTGCCCCCCTCCGGACACCGAGGGACCTCTGAGGGACACGTCTCATTCATGTTGGCACCCCTGCTTTGGGCCTGCCGAGACCCCTGGCCCAGGGGAAGAGTTCATTCTGGACCCCCCCAGTGCCCCTTACGGGGGTCTCCTAAGGGGCTCAGGGGACTTCTGGGACTTCCTTCCCAAACATGAGGCTTCTGCCTGCAGAGCGGCCTTGCTTTACCCACCCCAGATACTCGAACAGCCATTCCGGTGTCCGGCAAACCTCCCTGACCTCGGCATACGGAGGCCACACAGTGAGGGGTGAGGGCTGCAGACTCCAACTTCAAGTCCTGGCTTACTTGAGCCAGCTGGGCCTTAGTTTTCTTTTCGGTAAGCTAGACATAACAGTACCTACCTCGAAAAGTATTGTGGGTAGTTAATAAGCTATTATGCCGGGCACACAGTAAGCTCTCAATAGATGCGTGTGGATGCCTGTACGAAGCCCTCCCAGCTCACTGAGCTACGCTGTGTCTTCAGGGCTAAGACACTGAGCTTTGTTTGGGAACCTCAGACCTGCAAGCGGACACAGAGTCACCCCAACTAGCACTTGGGACAGCCCAGCTTTGGGGGTGAGGTGGCCACAGGGCTGCCCCCAACCCTGTGGGGTGCCTAGTAGTCTGCTGGGGTTCCAGAGTGTGGGCCAAAGACACCAGTGATCTTTGCATTATCAAACAGGAGCCTGGATTCAGCACGCACCTGGTTGGCCAGCATCTTTTTTGCACCTGCACCGGGTCACCTGGGCTGTCACATTGGGAAGCCTTCTCAATCAGATGCCCAAGCAAGCTCTGTCTGACCCCTGTGACCCTGGGCCCAACCCCAGCCCACCCCGCCCACCAGTGGGTCACAGGTGCAGGGTGCTGGGGACAGAGCCGCAGGCTACACTGGCACAACCCAGCACGGTGCCAGTCTGCCCCTGGTCCTGAGTGCGGTTGGTGGCCCTGGGTCGGGAGAGGAATGTCACTGGGGGGAGGTTGGGGCGTGGACACCAAGGTCTCCAAACGTGAAGCGAGAGGAGGCTGGCTCTGTGGGAACAGGGGGTGCCCCTTCCTCCAGAGACCCACAGATGACACACCTGCTGTTCTCCTCCAGGGAGCAGCAGACGCTTGGGGCCAGACCGCACGCAGGCTGGGCTCTGGCCGGTGGGGTCTGCACCCAAGGTGTCACCACCCCCAGCTGGGAACTTCCTCCTGCATCACACTCGCAGTGTCCCCCCAGCATTGCAGGATGGAGCGTCCCCCTTGCCCCCAACCTGCGGCCTGTCCCTTCCTCCTCTGCCCACCCAGCACAGGGCAAAGCAGGTCGCAGGTGTGACAGGCCTGGGACCCACGGAGTCCAGAAGCCTCCCCGTCGCAGGGTCTGCGGGCGGGGCCCCGGCGTGACGTCACGGCCCCCGGCCAATGAGGCCGCGTGGCCCCGGGGCTCTGTTGCGCAACAAAGGGGACCCAGAACTTGAAAGGATTCCCCGGGCTGGTCGGCTGCCCCGAGCTGCTCTCCTGCAGTGCCCGGCCCGGCCGCCGCCCAGGGCCAGGCTCGCGGCCCGGAGCCTCCGCATCTCCGGCACGCCCCCAGCCCCGCCGTTCCCGGTTCCCGCTCCTGCGCGCTCGCGTCCCCCCCCCCCCCCCCCCCCCCCCCCCCCCCCCCCCCCCCCCCCCCCCCCCCCCCCCCCCCCCCCCCCCCCCCCGCCCGCCCGACCCGGCGCGCCCCTGCCTGCGGGTCCGGCCCCAGCCTGGGCCCGCAGCCCTGCCCAGCCCCGAGGGCGCGTCCGAGCGGCGGCCCCGGGGAGCCAGGAGCAGGCGGGATCGCGATCCTTGGATGCTCCCCCCACCACGGGCTACGCTGGGCAGGGGTGGGCCCGGGACCCCCAGGCGGCCATCCCCGCCCGCTGCAAGCAAGCCCACCGGGGCGGCGCTGCTAGGCCGGGAGGCTGGGGGACGGAGGAAGGGGCCAGCCCGGGGAAGTTACCCCGAAGGTCCCTAAGTTGGGGGTGCTGCGCAGCCCTAAACGGTGCCCGCGGCCTCTCGGGCAGCCCGCGAACAGCCCCTCCTCGCCCCGAGTCCTCCCGCGGCGGGTCCCTGCCCGGGGTCCTCCCGCCGCCCGCCCCGGGCCAGGGCGGGGTCGCTCACCGTGCGCTCGGGCGCCCGGGGCTCCGGCTCGCTGCTCCCGCCTCCGGCTCGGGCTGTGGCTCCCGCGCCCCGGGGCCGAGCGCGGGCCGACGGGGACCGTGGCGACGGCTGCAGGCGGAGCGGCCCGCGGGCCGGATCATCCTCCTGGCGGCGGCCGCCCGTGGCTGGCGCGTTCCGCTCGGCTCGGCTCGGCCCGGCCCGGCCCCGCCGCCCTCCCCTTGCGCCCGCCCCGCGCGCCACCGCCGCGGCGCTCGGCTCCCGCCGCTCGGCTGGCTGCGCTCGGCGGCCGGGGGCGGGGGGCGGAGCAGGGCGCATGCCTCCGCGGGCGCCTCCGCGCCGCCCCTGCAGCCGCCCCGCCCCCGGTCCCCGCAGGCGCGGCCGGTGGCCGGCCTTTCGTCTCGTCGGTGGGCTGGCCCTCCTGCACCTGCAGAGGCGCGCCCTCCCCACCCCCGCCCCACGCGGGGCAGCGGCTCCTGGGACGCCTGGCCCGCGCCACCGCCCCTCGCAACCGTCTGGGGTCGGTCCACACTCCTAACACCGCCTCTGCGCCTCCTGGGGACGACCCAGGCCCGGAGCCAAGAGGGTCTGGGACAGGAATGGACAGTGAAGACCTAGGGCCTGGGGTGGGGGCTCAGAATGGCCTCCCCGAAGGAAGCCGCATCTTAGGTGGACAATAAGGGCCTGGCCCCGAAAGCAGCTGGTGCGGGGGTGCTGAGGACCAGCAGCCTCTAGGAAGTGGGGAGTCATTCGGAGCCAGGGGCCCGAGCAGGGAGAGGTGAGGCCGGGCCAGCTAAGGATGTGAACTTATTCTCAGGTCTTGGCTGTCCCCTGGTTGTCCCCGCCTCCCCCCGCCCACACACACACACACGGCACTGCTGGCAAATGTTCTTCCTGAAGCTGGGACCACAGCACGGGGGACCCCGGAGCTACAGCCTGGCACCCTGGGCCCTCTCTCGTCCCTCACTCTTCAGGAGCTGCCCCTAATAGCACTCGTGGGGGGATACAGGCTGTCACTCACAGGCTAGGGGACATCTGGGGGAAACCCATCAGTCCCCTCGAGTCACAAGTGGCCACTGGCATGCCCACCTTCTCTCCGGGCAGAGGATCCTGCCTGCCTCCTCTAGGAGGCCTGTGGCCAGGCATGTCCCGGGCACAAGGCCTCCGGGGTCACACTGGACTGCCCAGCACGGCACCGTCCTGCCCAGGCAGATGGAAGTGCCCGTGAGTGGGCAGCCCTGTGTCGGGGGAAGGAGGGCGGGCACCAGACCCAACCAAATGCAGCCAGAGCTGCCTGTGCCCCCAATCCCGCCCAGCCTGGTTCCTGTTCCTGTCCACACCATCCCCACACCATCCCCACACCCCAGGAGCAGCTGGGGAGTTAAGAGCAGCTTTTAGGGGGCCAGAGTGGGCCTTAGGGTCAGTCCTGTGAGACAGGTTTCTGTATAGAAAGACTTCACAGTGAAGGGGGCTGGTGGGCAGCCAGGGCTCCTAGCGAGCCCTCTGTGGCCAGGCCGGCTCCTGCCCAAGTGGCCCTGTGCATAAATAGGCCACCAGCAGTAGTAGGAAGTTGACACAGGGACGCCGGCAATCAAGTGCGGCATTTTGAAGACTAACGCTGGCGATTCAGCCATCCACAGCCTCGGGCCACGCTGCTGCCCAGCGGGCAGAGGGCAGCCTGGCCCAGGCCTGTACCCTGAGGCGCACCTCAAGCGGCCCTGCTCACCCACTGCAGCCTGTATCAGCGCCCCCTCCTGGGGTCCCTGGGCTGGTGGGAAACGCCTCCAGTGGTCCCCCTGAGGCCTTGGGCTAAGTGCTTGGCTGGCTTGGCTCCTCCCCAGCTGCCCTGGGAGGTGGGTTTTAGGTGCCCAACTTGCCCAAAGCCACACAGATGAGTGGCAAAGTCACGACTGAACTAGGGAGCCTGAGGCCAAGGCCCACCTTCTTTTGAAGGATGTAGGTGCCCAGGCGACCCAACCCCCTCAGGAAGTCCCAGGGCTTGGGCACTTGGGGCGGGGGGCTGTGTGGCAGGCTCGGTCGGACCTTGGTTTGGCCCCTCTGGGCTGGACAGTCTCCGTGGGGAGGCCTCATTACTCCCAGCAAAGGGCACCGCCCACCTGGGGGGAAGGGGAGGTTAGCGCAGGGTGTGGGTGGAGCTGCGGAGGCCCTGAGGAGGCTGAGGGGCCCTGGGGGTTGCGGGGGGCCTCCAGCGGTGAGCGTGTTCCCTCCCCCTGCTCCCAGGCAGGAAATCACCCGTCAGCTGGGGCCAGGCCTGAGACAGATTCCGAAGCTCTTGGCGGTGGTTTCGGCACATCTGGAGCGGCGTTCCCTCCCCGGGCCAAGGCCGCCCTGGGAGGCTGCAGCTGCTGGCGGCCAGTGTCCCCCCCCCCCCGGGCCTTGGGGACACGCCTGAGCGGGGAACATTCTTCCAGGCACTGCCACCAGGTGTCCTTGGCGGAGTGGGTCAGGAGTGGCCTTGGCAGCTCATCTGCCCCTAGGCTGCTGGGCCAGATGTGCACAGTGACACGCATGCTCACAGGGTGTCCAGACACACACACACACACACTGATACCACTCACGCTGCTTGGCAGACCCCCAACCCACAACAGCACCCCTGCCCGCATGGCCGAGGGGATTCCTCTTCAGACACCAGCTGGGAGCCCCCATCCGGAGAACCCCTCTCCAAGGTGGGGGCGCTGCTTCAGGTGAGAAGAGGCCACATGCTGGGCGGCAGCTGCTCAGCCTGCACACCCCCACATCCTGACCACTTCCTGTCTACGGGAAGGCCACCGGAAGGCCACATAAGGCTTGGAGCATCATTCTGTTGAAGCTGGATGGGGGGCAAGTGAGGTTCCAGGCGGGGCCTCGGCCAGGACCCGAACCAGGGCTCCAGGGGGAAGGGACGCACGCTCCAGCCAGCGAGTCACTGGCAAGCCTGAGTGTGCGCCGCTGTACCTGAGCTTCTGGGGTACACGCAGGTGCTGGCGGCCAGGGGGGCGGGAAGGGGCAGGCCCAGGAAGCAGGCACGCAGGCGAGCCCATGGGAGCGCCCCCCAAGACAAAAGAGCACCCCAGACTGAAGTCCAGCCAAACAGCAGCTTTATTAGTGATGCTGGAATCTTTACATACATACAGTAAACATGGAATGTCCCCCAGGGCGCCGGGGTGCCTCTGGGGGTCGGGGACAACACTGTGTAGCATTTATACTGGAGTGACATAAATAAAGCTTTGGTGGACAGGTCTTCGGGAGTTAACACTGCGAGACGAACACTGCACACAACACTGGCTGTCCGCATGAACGGGGTTTCGGCCAGGGGGTAGCTCCCGGGCGGCGGCCGCTGCCGCCTGTGACAGGACAGGGCAGGAGGCGCCTAGGGCTGCGGCTCCGCCTTGCCCTGTCGCTTCGCCTTCATCTGCAGGTACCGCCCTTTGCCCTCCTCGAAGCGCTTCTTCTCGTCCTCGGTCTCGGGCTGCGGACCAGACGCAGAAACAGGCAGGTCAGACACGCCGCAGGAACAGGGACCGCGTGGGGCCGCGTGGGTGCCACGTGCCAGCCTCAAGCCCCGACCTCCCGACAGGCCCGTCGGCCGCCCACGATGCTTGGAAGGGCCGGGAGCCTCCCACGGCAGAGACCCTCTGAGGGGCACCGGGGACGTGACCGAGTCCCGTGGGCACCCCCACGCCACCTCTCACAACGTGGGACCCCACGGGCGGTGGTGCCTGTTTGACAGTGAACTTGGGCTAGAACGTAGTTGATACGAAACAGGCAGGAGCCTGCAGCAGAGCCGGTGAGAGGCGGGAAAGGGGGCCCCGCTGGGGACGCCCACGTCTGCCCGTCTCCCAGGAACGCCAGCTGCTCACGGCCTCTGCCCGAAAGGGCAGCGGGGACAAACACTGCGCTGGTCATGTGACCCTGACAAGGCCACTTCGCTGTCCTGGGAGTGAGTGTTTAAGTGACCGCTTTGTGGGCAGGACAGAATGGATGCCCAGGAAGTGGCACCTTGAGTCCCTGTCAGCCCTTCTGTGCTTTCTTCCGCTGGGACTTGGCCAAAGGCTGGTTTTGCCCAGGACGGTTCTGGTTCTCGCCTGCTGACCTGGGGGTGGGGTAGGAAAGGGCTCCCCATTCACTCTCAAGAGTGGCCTGGCCTGGCCGCTGAGGGGTGTGGCCCCTGGACAGAGTCACCTCGCGAGGCCCCGCCTGTCTCGCCGCAGAGTTCTCTCTTGCCCGCCCGCCCGGGGACCCGGCTGAAAGACCAGCGCAGGCTGCTGCGGGCAGACAGTCCCGTGCGACACTCCGAGGGTGTGTGACAGCCGGAGAGACGGGGCGGCTGCCCTTCGTCCACAGTGACACCGGCCTCGCAGCTATTCTTAGGCCCAAGTGTCCCACAGACAAACGGTCTGTTGGCAAAGCGCGCACTCAGCCGGAGGATGTAACGCCAGCTGAGACCAAACGCTCCTCCCCCTCGGCCTTCGCAGGAATTCTTCAAATGCCACCAGGTGTCCACTGTCAGAGCCGTGTGGCCTGGAGCCAGCGGAGCACTTGGGTATCTCAAGGACGAGGCCCGCGCTCCTTACAGGGAGCACGCGGGGGAAACGGTGGCCTTTCCAGGACGCCTTACCGAGGAAGGCGCGCTCACTGCTCTCTCTGCTTTCATCTCTGACTTTTTTAAAAAAATGAAATTTGAGGCTATGTGATTTGACCTGAAACAGCCCAGGAAAATGAAACGTTCTATCTCACTTTTAGCAGGCACTTTTTTGTGGCTCGAGGGAACTGGGAGGGGACCAGGGAGGAGGGCAAATGGCCCTCAGCGGGAACCCCGCAGCAGGTGTCCCTGGCTCCAAAAGGGACATGGAGCCTTTCTGAAGGTCTATGCAGGTGGGTGGCGGGGGGGAGTTTGCGACCCGCACGCTAACTGGCCTCTCGCAACACAAAGGCTCTGGTAAAATAAATCTGTTCAATCCGGGCTTTCCCAAACCGCTTTTGGCCAGGGACCCCTTTCCTAAGGAACCTCATCTTGGGGTTGGCCAAATGGAAAGTGCTACCCACACTCTTCCGCCACCGGCTTGCCGAATGTGCCCTCCAGGCTGGCCCTGGCAGCGCTGGCAGGTGCCTGGATGGGACAGAGACAGGGCCCAGGCTCCGGCAGCCTCCAGAACAGGCCATTTCCGACAGGCACGGGCTGGCCCGCCCGGGACCCCGCCATACTGCATGCCCTTCCCAGAGAGGCCTGTGTTCTGCCCCCAAACCAGCCCAGCCTCCCACCTGGGGCCAGCGCGGGGACACCGGCCAGCCTGGTTTGAGTCTGGCTGCCCCACTGACCGGTCCAGAGGCCCCGCAGACGGACCCTCATTCCTCTCTGCACTGGTGTCTACCCCCAGCACTGCTAAGAGGACCAAAGTCCTCCTAGCTGTCCGCGTTCCACACGGGCCACTACAAGGGCACAACGGCACAGGGCGTGACTCCACCCCAGTGCCACCGCCTCCCCCACGGAGCTGGCGCACCCCTCACGGCCCCCAGGGCGCAGAGGGGAGGTTCGCACAGCGGCGCCCCCACCAGCCCTGGCATGCAGCTGAACCCCGATACCCTGCCCCTCCCGCAGTGCCTCCCGCACCCACCGGTGCAGGTGGGACCCTGCCCCAGGGCACGACCGCACACCTGTACTAGGAAGATTATGTTCCACGGAGGACAGCGACAACCGTGTGGCCTGGACAGAGCAGAGCAGAGCGATGGGGAGAGAGGGCCAGGCTGGGAGGGTTCCTAAGAAAGCCTCCATCTACAGGGAGGTCCCAAGGGTGCTGGGCCCTCGAGGTGCTCGCTGTCAGGCAGGGGGCTGCGCACGCGCAGTGTGGGCACCTCGCTCCCCCCCCCCGCCCCCAGGTGCAGCTGTGACGACTCAAGTCTGCAGAGATTCCTGAGCTCGTCCCCCGGTCAGGCCCTCAGCTGGACGACTTCTGCCGCCACTGGCCGCTGCTCACCCCTTGCCACCAACAAGGGTCCCAGAGCACGTGAGCCAAAGGCTCTGGGTGCTTCTCTCAGTAGTCAGTCACCGTGGGACCCGAGGGGGCACCGGCCGAGGCGCAGGGACCTGCCGTCCAGGCTGCTGGTGCCGAGCGCTCAATTCTCAGTCCGCGACCCGCCCGGGCCTCAGGCTGAAGCTTAACCTCCCTCAGCAGGCGCCTGGGCCAGGACCTGCCCTTGGAGAGAACGGACACCGCCTGGGGACGGGCGTGGAGGCAGCTGGCCGGCCACAGCGGCCAAGACGCCTGCGAGGCCCGGGGCGGGAGCCAGCGGAGGGCGCGTCCGCCTCGTCTCTGGAGACGGCAGTGCGTGCTGAGCGTGCCAGGCCTCGCAGCAGGATCCGTGGGCAGCAGGACACACGCGCCCGCCGTGCGGGGGCTGCCACCCCGAGGTGCTGACAGCCTCCCTCACCTCGCTGCCCCGGAAGTAGAAGTCCACGAACACGGTCAAGGGCGGAGAGGCTCCGGCTGCCGCCCGCAAGGGCAGCGGGGGTGACAGGGCCGGCCGGGCAGTGTCTCCGGGCCCCGAGGTGGCAGAGTCCCTGCCGGGCGGGCTGGAGGATCCTCGGCCTCCCGAGGGCTGTGAGCGCTGACAAACAGCCCTGCTCGCCAAGCGACGGAGAGCAGCCACCGCCCCCCTGCTGCGTGCGGGGCTACGAGACAGATGGCTCCCCACACATGGCCCCCGCGTGGCCCACGGCCGCCCGCCTGCAGCCGGCGGAGTAAACAAACACGGGCTGCCGGCTGCGGCTGTTCGGCGTGGGGCTGGGGCTGGCGCGGGGCTGGGGCTGGCGCGCAGCAGGGAGACGCTCCCGCACGGGAAGTCGCATTTCTGTCCGTGCCTGGAGCTGTTGGCAGAAGGAAGCGCTGAGGACCACGGCAGGCACCTCGGGCCGTCTGCGCACACGCCCGCCATCCCGTGGGGCTCGGGCCTCAGGGGACTCCCCGTGCGCATGCCACGGAGGAGACAGGAGGTGACAGCGAGGGGGACAGCACGCCGTCCGGGGCTTGGCGCAGGCACAAGGGGTCCCCTGCCAGGAGTCGGGGGCAGTGGAGGGGCGGCGGGGACACAGTGCTGGGTCACGGGGACCTGGCCGGGGGCCTCAGGTATGCTGCCTGTTTCTTGTCCCTGTACACGGGACTCGGGACTCAGTGCTTTCTGCAGTGCCCATGCAGCAGGCTTTCCACGCATGGCGGGTCCATGTGCACGCGTGTGTCAGGGCGTGTGTGTGCGTCAACGTGGTGCCTGTTACAAACAGCCTCTGAGACCAAGCGTGCTCCTGTCTGCGACCCACGGCACTGCCTGGGAGGGTGGCAGGGCCTCGGAGCTTCGTACGCAGCCATGGGGACGGGGCGGGGCCCAGGGCAGGTAAAAATGTCCTTCCCCTCCCTGCGGGGGCCCCGTGCCCGCCCGCTGGCTGCAGGGCCCTCGGTTTGCCATCTGCCTCCTCTCTGCTTCCCCTCCTGCCAGCTGCGGCCGGCTGGGCGCCCTCCACCGAGAGAGGCCTGTGGCTGTCACAGCCCAGCACCGCAGACCCGATGTCCCCCATCCTCCCTCTCTGTGCTGTGATGCTCACGTCTGGAACGTGGCACTGAGGGCGAGTGACTGAGCTCCACCCTCGGTGGAATCAGGAGCTCGTCCTCTTTGTAATTAACGAGCGTCTGGTGGGAAGAGGGCTTCCGGCGGTGCTGCGGCGACTTCCTGCGAGCCTCAGGGACGCGCCTCAGGGACGCGGCGTCTTAATTAGGAAGCCGTGTGGCTCGCCATCCCTGTCTTCCTACCGGGAGACGGGAGGGGCCCTGGGACAGTCACGCAGATGACTAGGATGCCTTCTCGTTCCTGGGGCCACGCAGCACGGCACGGCCTGCTGAGGGGCACGTGCAGGCCGGGCGCGGCTGAGCTCGGCGTCTGGGAAGAGCTGTGGCCCCCACGTGCAGCTCTGGTCCCAGACCCTGAACTCAGGGGGGTGGGGCCGGGGGCCCAGAAGCCGCTCTACACAGCTGGATGTCACAAACACTGTCACCAGGGGCTCCCCTCAGCCCCAAGTTGGCTGCCCGGTGCATGGCTGTGAAGTCGCCTGGCCCGGGGACCAGGTCTGGGGCCTGCCCCACCGGCCCCTCAGCCGCTCACACCGCAGGCCCTGCGCGCCCACTCACAGCGCCCGTCCCCATGCCGGGGGTGTCGACGTGGCTGAGCCCAACAGATGACGCCCAAGCTGTACCTGCCATCTGCTGCGCGCCCGAGTTCTCACTGCACACCCCGGGCCCCGTGTATGCTCACTCAGCCCTGTCAGTCCTGCCTGCCCTGGCTGAGGCCAGCACCGTGCCTGGGACACAGTGGGGCCCGGGGCCATTGACCGAGTGAAGGCGAGCAAACAAGATCAAAGCGAGACGGCCTGAATTCTAAGGGGACACAGTGTCGGCGGTGAAGATTCGAAGCCGGTGGTCTGGCTCGAGGCGCACATATCCAGGCACTGCCTGTCTCACCTGCCACGGGCGGCACGGTGCCACCAGAAAGAGCCAGCGCCCGCGTGCCCAGGGCCACCCCCAGCTCGCACCTCCCCTTCTGAGAACGCCTCTCTGGGCCCGACGGCCCTCACAAGCCGCAGTGTTAGGCGGACGCTGGGACTGTTCTAGCTGGGACGCCTCCCTGCTTCTCCCGCAGCCTCTGCAGGCCCTGCCCCTGCCCCACTCCTGCAGCGGCCTCCCCAGCACCACACGGGGTCGGGCCAAACAGGGCCCAAGAGCTGGCGTCCAAGTTTCCACGTTCTGCACAAATCGGAATAGCAAGAGGCCGCGTGGATTTGAAGACACAGCGTGGCGGCCGCGAGAAGCCGATATTCTGGGCATGACACCTGCTAACAGTTCAGTGAGGAAAAGTGTCACTGGTGCGGTGGCCGCTCTCCTCTGCGTGGTTTTTGGGGCAGCTGCTCCAGCAGAGGCCAGGACGGGCCGTCGGGGACGGAGCAGATCTTCAGACGACACCTGCAGGCTGGCTGGTCCATGCGGTCCCCGGAGCAGCTGGGCTCCTGGCGGAGCTGAGGCGAGAGGCCCGGTGGGGGCTGCAGGCTCCGGTCCACGCCCCCGCCCTGCTTCCGGGGCAGAGGGACTCACGGGCCACTGAACGTGCCCAGCACCCTCCATCCCGGTGACAGGAGCAGCTTCAGGACATCACGAGCCAGACGCCCAGCTCGGCGTCCAGGGCAGGGAGCAGAACACTGGCCGTGAAGCTCCACACTGCCCTAGTCCCCGACTCGTCCCCGTGGACCAGCAGCAAGGATGGGGGGCGGGGGGCACGGCTCCCCCAGCCCATCCGGCTGCCCCAGCCCATCCGGTTGTGGACACGTCAGGCCCGGCGTCCTCCAGCACAGCTGAATTTCTTTAACTAGGGAGCAGCTGAAAGCCATCCCACCTCGCCGAGTGTCCAGGATGGCGGGCTGTCTCCCAAGCTCGGAGCCACTCGAAGCCCTGGCCAGAGGCTGCGTGTGGGACCTAGGTCCTGCGGTGGGCCTGGCTGCCGTCGAGAGGCGGTGTCCGCCGTGGTTGCTGACGCTTTGTCTCAAGGAATGGGGCCCCCGCGCCACGTGCCTAGGGTCAGGTGGGCACGGGGGGACAAGAAATGACCACTGCTGAAAGCCTTGCCCCTGAGTGTCCTCTCCAGTGTGGGGGGCGGGGAGGAGCCTTTAGTCGTCGCTGAGACAGCGTGAAGAGGGACCGCGGAGAGCAACCCCAGCCCGTGACGGCTCCCGTGGAGAAACTGAGGCTCAGAGTGCTGCAGGAGGCCCCTTGGACCGGAGGTGGCCCCTCTCCGGCTCACGGCCCGTCTGCGGGATGGGACGCTGGATGTGGTGGCTCAGTAGAAACGGCCAGCGCCCCAAACTCTGCAGCTCTCCGTGACCGTACTGCTGTCACAGCGCCCCGGACACCTGACCCGCCGGCCCCTCGAAGGGGAGCAAGGGTGGCTGCGTCCTCGACTTCCTCGCTGCTTCCGTTCCAGTCCAGACAACACTTCCCCGTCCGTCCTGGGCCCCGGGCCCCTGGCCACGGCAGGCGCGGCTGTGGCGTCAGGCCCTGCTTTCCAGAGACCCGTGGGAGCCGCTGCGCTGAAACGCACTCCCCAGCCCTGCCTCTGCCACCGCCCTGGGCTCCTCCATGCCCCCCGGCCACCCCGCCCTCTGCACACTGCTCCTCACACTCAGGCCAGCCGGGGACGCTGCCACCTCCATCCCCGCCGTCTCCCTGGGGCCCTGCGGCCCAGAGGCTGGAGGACGGGAGACGGGGCAGCAGCCAGGACGGTGTCTGCTGTGGCTTCACATGCCCAGGCTGGAAGAGCCATCGGAGGAGGTGCCAGGCCCCCGGGGAGCCGGCACGGTGCTCCTCCTGTGTCCCTCTGCACAAGCCACCCCCCAGCCCGTCGGCAGTCCGGGGCTTGTCCCCCACCCCCGAGGTCAGACGGCATGGCCGCAGGGAGGCCTTCGGAGAAAGGCAGGAGACAGGAGGCCAGCGGGGCCGCGGCCTCCTCGCATAACGAGCCTGGGAAGCACTGGCAGCTGCGGGATGCGCTGTCAGACCTGCCCAGCATGAAATATTCATCAACAAATACTCCCAGCAGCAACGCCACTGCCTCTGTGTCAGTCGGCCCTGGGGATGGGAGCTAAAAATAGACAGGAAGTTGAAGAATTGCTGACAATGGGGGGAGGCGGGCGGAGGGGGGCTGCGTCCCCACTGCTGGCGTCCGCACAGAGCGCACGTGTGCTCTGAGGCGCAGATGACACTCAGGTTGGCGGTCCCCAGGTCGGTGCCACGGAGGCCGAGTGGGAGCTGAAAACCCACTCTGGGAGGTTGGGGAGTGGACCCTCCCTGCCAGAGCTATTTTTACCAACGGTGGGGAGCCCAGGCCACCTCGGCAAAGACTCCCAGACCATCTTTAACTGCTGAGAAGCAACGGTGGGATGGACAGGCAGCCGGCCGGCAGGAAGGTGCGGCTACGGCCAGCCGCTGGCCCCTCAGACCCAGGGATCTGGTCATCGCTGCCTTCATTCAGGCAGCTGTCACTCCTCACACCCCTGTGGTCCCCGCCCGCAGGGCCAAGGACCCCCTCCTGCACCCCACCCCTGCCTCAGGCCGTGGTTTCCGGAACGGGCACACAGACTGGCCAGGCCCCAAAAGGGTCATGGGCCCCCACGAAGGGCTCCCTGGCTGCTGGCCATTCCCCATGGGAGACCAGACCCAGGGGTGCCGGGGCCCTGCTCCCCGAGCCCACAGACCGCTGACCCCTCTTGGCTGTGGCGCTGGTCTCCCAGTGGCTGAGTTCTGGGGGGGTGTGTGGGCAGCAGGGGCGGCCACAGCACCTTCGCTCAAGCCCGTGGCCGCTGCCGGAACCCCGGCCAGTGTCGCAGACCCGGCCACTTCGCGTTTATCAGTAGGAGCCGTTTGGAAACGAACATGTCCCGACTCTCACTATCTGGGGTCCTAGGCCATCGCAGGTCCCCCGCCCCCCAGCATCAGCTAGGCAGCCTCAGCCACGTGACTCCTCTCCTGTCCCAGGCAGCCGGCTCTGCCCCCAGCGTCCTCACCTGGTGGTCCTGAGACTCGGCTGCCTGGCCCTCCAACTCCAGGCCCCACTGGGATGCGGGCGGCCCCCCAGGCCCTCCTTACGAGGAAGCTGTTTAAGATGCGGCTGCTCCCCCAGCAAACACTGGCTCCCCCTGCTTTCCCCACTTTGTCACCGTCTGACAGTCCCCGTGTGCCCTGCCTGGGCACTGCCGCCCCCCCCCCCGGGGGCGCGAGCTCTCGCCACAGGGTCCCAGGAGAGACGTTACGAAGCTCCTGACACAACCAGCCCAAAGAGCTCTCACGCATTCCTCGTGGTGGGTAGCATGGCCGACTCCACTGCACAGAGGAGGAAACTGAGGCACGCGGGCAGCACCTGCCTGAAATCACAATGGAACCCAGGTGGCGGGACGCCTGCTCCCACACAGGGGCCAGCACAGGGGGAGGGGCCTGGGAGGAGAGACGCACCGGGGAGGCGAGCGAGCAGGTGACCGCTCTCGGGCGTCTCCTGAGCCCTGCTCTGTGCCAGGCGCCTGCGGCCACACCTCGGGGCCTGCTCTGGATGCAGAGTGACGCATGCGCATGAGACAACCTCACGGTGCCGCGTGCCTGCAAACAGTGCAGTGACGGCAGGGTCGCGGGTGGCAGTGCAGGAGGACTTCACCTAGCGTGCTGAGGGAAGGCCCTCCAAGGAGCAAATGCCTGAGAAAGAGCAGGAGGAGCTGGCTCCATACCCATCTGAGGGCAGGTGTCTGGGCAGGAGCAGAGCACGTGCAAAGGCCCTGAGGCAGGACTGAGTCTGGGGTTGAGGCACGGAAGCCAGTTTGGCTGAGTCCCGTGCCCAGGGCACTGAGGAGCCGCTGAGCAGTTTTGGTGGGAGAGGGAGCAAATCCGACTGTTTTAACAAACATGAAGGCTTCAGCGCAGAGCTGGGCTGAGGGCGGCAGGAAGGGAGCAGGGAGGGCGGCCCAGGTCTGAGCAGGGATCCAGCAGCAGGAATGGGGCCTAGAGACGGCGGGTGTGGGGCTGAGCGGGAGACAGGGAGAGGAGCCAGCCACTTCCCAGACTCGGGGGGCGGGGGATGATGAGCTCAGTAAGACGTCTGCGGAGACGCTGTGGTGTGAGGCGAGCTAGCGACGTCCACGGGGAGTGAACAGACGAGGCCCGGGGCCTGGACCCAACCACTCAAGGGGAGGAGGGCGCAGGCCAGGGCCTGTCGGGCCCTGTGCTTAGGGGGACTGTGGGACAGCCGCCTAGACACTGCAGGGGCCCGTGTCAGGGTGCGCAGGCTTCCCTGAGCCCCAGCGAGCTGCGCCAAAGGCAGGGCGAGGCCAGCAAGATGAAGGCAGAGCGTGTCCTTGGAGCTGGCCACCCTGCTGAAGCCAGAGGTCAGGGGTTCCCGCGTGTGACAGCTGAGGCTCCTCCAGCCATGACAGAGGCCTTGCTGGCAGCCCGCCCGCCCCCACGGGGCCGTGAGGCCCTGGAAGGAAGGGCAGGGGTCACGGACATCTCCGGGGGAACGCCCTGGAGGGCCTCGGCTGCCGAGAACCGGCTCAGGCAGCGGGGCTGGCGCCAGGCGGCCACCCTCGGCCCCAGGAGGAGGCACGTGGAGGCCGCGCTCCTGCCTGCGTGAGGACACAGGGTCTCAAACGCGATGCGTTTATCTGTCACAGGGTTTCAGCCTGTTTTTCTCCGAGAGCTGCAGGATCCGCGTGGGGAGCAGATGCGGAGGGGGTGGCCGGGGGCCCCGCCCGGCAATGCACTCCCCACTGCCTCCCCCAGCAGAGGACAGGGTGCCCCGCCTCCAGCCCACACTGCCCGGCTCCTCCCGGCCCGGGGACAGGCCGAGGGGCCCCCGGGTCGGGCCGAGGGGAACCAGGGGCAGCCGCCTGGGCCTTCTCCACGCGCAGCACCCGCATCGCGAGCCGGACCCGGCCCGGCTCCTCGTGACCAGCGGTGGGGCCAGCGGTGTGGCCTTCTGCCTGGACCTGGCTGGTCTGGGGGGAGCTGGCCCGTGTAATGGGGGAGGAGGGTGACGCAGGCAGAGGCCTCAGAGCTGGCAGGCGCTGGGACATGCTCCAGGCAGGGCGCCCTGACCGGCACCAGTAAGGAATTCATGGGGCTTATTATAAAACCATCATGAGCCTCAAGAAAAGTCTGGAAGTTTCCTTCCTCCCTTCAGTACACGATTACCAAGCGCCTCCCAGCCAAGCGTCCTCACCACCACGCCCATCTTCCCCGTCCCCACCCGGGACCCTCGGCTCCTCTGGCTTCCCTGTGGCCAGCATTTGCCAAGATGTTGGGATTCCAGCCCCTGGACCCGCCAACAATGCCCCACCCTCCGACTCCCACCCTTCCTAGGGGCAGCTGCCCACTCTGGGGGTCACTTCACACCTGGCCTCCCCGCTGGAAGGCCACCTGCCGGCACTCTCCCACTGCCCCTCTGAGCACCCACACTGCCCGTGTCCCCCCAGCTTGGCCAGCCTTGCACACAGTCGGATGCAACCCCCGAGTGCCAAGTCTGTTCCAGGCCCTGGGGACCCAGGAGGAGCCAACGCAGTCAGGCCGCACCCCCAGCCCCAGGCGGCCCCAACAGCAGCCAGGGAACTGTGCTCTGAGACTCAGCGGGGAGCCCTGCTGGGGGTGGGGGGCCGTGTGTGTGGCCCTGAGCCCTCCAGGATGCGTGCCTGGGCCAGGGACCCCAACTCTGCTCCCACCTCTCTCTGCACACCCAGGATGGAGCCCAGTGGTGGCCAAGGCAGGGAAAGGCCACGAAGCCCGGGCGCCCAGCTCCGCAGGGCAGGGCAGGGCAGGGCGGGGGTCTGGCCTAGGCCACACCGAGAGTCCACCCTGGGGAGGGCCTCAGCCCACAGCATTTGTGTACAGTGTGAGGAGCACGGAGACACTGCTCTCACCCTCGAGAGGGCGTGCCGATGACCAGGACCTCGTAAAGGGGTCTATCTCGTCCACCTGCCCGGTCCCTCCCCGGGTCGCAGGGTGCGGCCCGGCTGGGGCCCCGCTGCCCAGACAGGGCTCCGGCGCCTCACGAGGGGGACACTCACCACGAGCTGGGGCACAGGCAGCGACTTGCCCTCCTGGCTCAGGGACACGTAGGTGAAGAAGGCGCTGGCCGCCCGGTAGCGCTTCTGCGAGTTGTCCACCACGGGGTCAGCGTCCACCAGGACCTCGATCTCCATGGACTTGTTGCTCGTGAAGGTCATGCGCCCAGAGATGGTGATGACACAGCCTGCAGGGCGGACAGTGGGTCAGGGAGGCGGCCAGGGCGGGCTGGCGGCCAGGGCGCAGATGCCAGTGTCACCGGGGATGTTAAGACACCGGGTTAGGCAGCACACGTCATTTTGCGGACCGCTAGGACGTTAGACGAGAAGACGTTAGTACCCACGAGCGTCTACTTGTTTAGTGAGCGGACACACTCTCATCACGCGTAAAGTTAGCACTGAAGGGACCCTGGTGGCCATCACCTAACCCTCTGCCCAAGCGTGGGTCTCTGTCCCCCGGGAGTGGCACGTCTGCTGGAAGAACGCTTCTGTCACTCCTGCCCCAACTTGCCTGCAGGTAGCCCCGGTGGCAGCTGCCCACACACAGGCCGAGGTCAGATCTGCAACCTGCGCCGGACGCTGTGGCCTTGTGCCCACTGGACCCACAGCGCTGCCCCACGGTGCCCTGAGCACTGACGAACCTTCTTTCGCCCCCCAGGCCCCTTCCCAGCCCGCTGGCTGCAACATTCCCGGTGCTGCTCTGCCGGGATCACGTGACCTGACCAGGCCAAGCTGCCCACCGACCACCGTGTGACGTGCCCCTGCAGCCGCCATCGGCACTTCAGCCCACGCAGCCCCAGGCACCCAGTCGCCGGTCCGGTCAGGCCCTCCTCCTCCCTGCTGGGGTGGCCCAGGAGACCAGAGCTCTCCTCCAGGACACGCCTGAGGCCCCGTCCTTGGGCAGAGGCCACCGGTGTGCACCACCCCCAGCACTGCAGTCTCCCTGGTGGGTTACGACGAAGTCTGAAGTCACGCATTCCCGTTACACTGTCCTGGGGGTCACACTGTCTCCCCCTCAACCCAGCCCGACCTCTGCACTCCCCACGGCCCTGGGGTGGTGAACGTCCACCCAGCAGCTGCTTCTTGACCTGGAGCCGTCCCCTGCCCGCCACCCTCCTGGCCATGAGCTCGTCCCTCCATGTGACGCCTCCGCCTCAGGCAGCTGTTTGTCCGACGCGCAGACGCGCTGACGCGCTGTCTCGCCGGGTGACTGTGGGGACGGCATGGAATGAGCCGGGGGCCGAGCCCGTGCTGGTGGCCGGAGGCACTCACTGCAGCCGTGACCACCGCTGGTGTCCAGCCCACGAGGCAACGCTGACCCTCGGTGAGGGGCGGGGTGCAGGGAAAGGGTGGCACCTGGCTGGGCCTCCGCCAACACCCGGCCAGAACGCCCTGGCTCTGGCCTGAACCCCACGTACATCAATCACTGGGACCTGCTCCCCAAGCAGTGCCGGCCGCGGGGACCTTTAATACCCCCGGGAACCCCCGTCCTAGCTCCAGGGAGACAGGCCCCACAAGACACGGTTAGAGAGCACAGAAGACACACAAGTCGGGGAGCACAGCTGACAGTTAGGGGTGAGCGTGAGGGCGGGCCAGAGGCGGGAGCGGTTATTCCGTGTTATAAGGTTCCAGAACATTCCATACCACATTCAATGGCATGCTTCCAGGGGGCATTTCGTGTCGGATGCGGCCACGTCTGGGGGAAGGAAGGCCACACGGTCAGCCACGACGGGCAGCACGCGGGCATGGAGGGTGCAGAGTCACCTGCAGGGCATCCAGGCAGCCCCGGGGTCCGTCCTGGCAGCGACCAGAACCGGGACTGGTCCACTTCAGTTTAGGTGCCAGCCCCGGGCGACCCAGTCGGGTACCGTCCCAAGGTCGTGTCCCCAGCTTCAGAGCCCGTGACTCGCCAGAGTGAGGACATTGCCACCTCTGAAAGACGGAAGGGTTGGGGCCAGGACTGAGTCTGACTTTAGGGGAGGATCGTGGCATTCTGTCCCATAAGTGACACCTGAGACCGTGTCTCTTTTGCTCCTGTGTCTGATGCTCGTGGTCATCCCACTTTGTTGTTTAAAATGTTTTAGTTAAAGTTAGATGTTTCCTTGGATTTCTAACCTGAAGGTCATCATGAGCAGCCATGAGTTTGTCACTGGGGGGGAATTACATGGGGGACAAGGCAAGGGCGCGCTGTCAGTTGTCCCTCAGCTTGCTGTCCCCATGAGGGTGGCTCCCATCCCCGCCTCCTGCCAGGGAATTCCTGTGGGTTTCCTCTCGTGGGGAGAGCTTATGTTCCCTGTGTCTTATGGTCGTGGGTGACAGGGACACTGGCCGGGTACTGGGGAGCAGGCAGAGGCATAATTCAGACCCTTGGGGACCCGCTTATCCTGCCGCTCCCCAACTCACAGGGTAAGACACAGGTAGGGAAGAGGCAGAGCTCAGAAATGGGCTGGAGCCCCACTCGCCTGTGTCAGAGACAATTAATGAACTAACTATTCTGGCAGGCGGAACATTGGCCCCCAAAGACGCCCCCGTCGTAATCCCCAGCACCTGTGAATTACGTGACCTGACGTGGCGAAGGGACTTTGCAGATGTGAGTAGGTTAAGGGCCGGGAGATGGGAGGCAGCCTGGGTTATCCGGCTGGGCCCGATGGCATTGTGAGGGTTGTCACGCGTGGACGAGGGAGGCAGGAGGGGAGGGTCGGCGAGGTGTGACAAGGGAATCAAGGTCGGAGAGATGCGTGCGGCTGACTCTGAAGGTGGAGGGAGCGGGCACGAGCGAGGGATGCAGGTGCTTCAGGAAGCAGATTTGCCCCTGGAGCCTCCAGAAGGGACCCGCCCCGCAGAAACCCTAGAAACCACCAAGGTGGACGCCCGGCTGGAGAGTTTTAATGGAGTTTCCCATCCTTCTGGGATCTTACCCTAAACTGTAACTATAAATCAAGAACATAATACTCTATGGAGCTCAGAGAATGTTACTGTTTAAAAAGTTCTATGATATATTTGTACCAACGAACGTGACATTTCTATGTTTCAAGAGGGGTCCCATCACACCAAAAAGCATCTGGAAACTCAAGATGAAGTTCCAAGTGAACACGAAGGGAGCCCAGTGACCATCAGGCCAAGGTCCCGCAGCAAACCACACAGCTGCTGGGTTCCCGCCGCTCTACAAGGGCCCAGGAAGTCAGCCCTGCGGGCATCGTGTCGAAAAGGCCTTTGACCAAGGTGCAAGGCCAGGTTTGCGTTGTATTTTGTGCGTTCTGCCAGGCTCTTGTTTGGATTTCTGACTTGGCTTGGAGGTTGGATCTCAAATCAAGCTCTTCTCAATTCCACAAAAGAGCAGAGTCTACGGGCACCACTGAGCAGCTGGCCCTTCTGGGGAACCCCAAGGTCTGAGGGGTCCCCCTGTGCAGACCGAGCGCTGCCAGGGCTGCGGGCAGAGGTGATTCGTGCACAGGCTGTGGTGGGCGGAGCTGGCGCTGTGCTCCAGAGAGGTGAGGTTTGCAGGGGTTTAAGGAAACCCCTCTGAGGGCCCCGCACCCTGAGCACGGCTCCTGGGCAGCCACACCCGCACCCTGGGACGCTGGGCACTGAGCCCACAGTCCAGAGGACAGACAGCCTGCCCAGTGGATCGCTCTGCGGTGGTGGGAACGTTCCCTGTCTGCACTGCATGACACGGGGGCCGCTGGCCACTGAGTACCTGAGCCGCGGCGTGTGCCAGTGAGGACGGGCACGTTCCTCTCCCGGGCTGCAGTCCTGTGGGCAGGGCTGACGTCACCACAGAGCGGAGCTGCTGCGGGCAGAGCCAGGACCGTCTGCCTCGGACACTCTGAGCCCAGCAGCAGAAGGGCCCTGGGCTGAGGCTGACGAGAGGGACACGGCAGAGCGGTGCCTTCTCCGGGCTGGACGCCACCTCCTGTCAGACACTCCCTTAGCAGCGACTTCCAGCTGCTGTAGGAGCCACGACTTTCGTACACAGCTGTGTGGCAGACAGCTGCCACTCGGGGGTCCGGGGTTAAGCACTGGCCTGCGGGGCTGCGTGCGGGCTCAGCTGCGTGGCCCTGCACGCGGCAATGGCAGCCTCAGTGCGGGACAGTGAAGGGAGGCGGGGCTGTGCGGGGCTGTGCGGGGCACCGCGCCAGCTTCCGATGTCAGGGCGCTGCTGCGGGGCTGCTTGCGGTGCCCGCCCGGCGCCCCGGGCAGACGGGCAGATGTCAGCGGCGTGCCAGGGACTGAGAAGGAAGACGGCGTGACTGCCTGACCAGGGCTGGGACGCTGCCAAGCGTTAGAGCTTTCGGGAACAGCTCAGTGCGTCTGCTCCAACAAGGGCCGTGGCAGTGAACTTTGTCACGACAAGCACAGAGCGAGCGAAGTAACTTCGGTGTTTCTTACATAACGCACCCCAAAGCACCTTCTAGCAGGTTCCTTGTTTTCCACCCCGAGAGTTTGAAGAGATCATTTCTCCACAAGAAAATCTGAGCTTTAGGCTTCTGCACCCAAGGCCTCCAACCCGTTATGTCAAAGGTAACGATATCCACCCCGCTTCAACTTTTCTTAACGGTTGCCTTGGCAACTGTTTTTCCATCTCAACTAAAGAAAAAAAAAAGAAACAGAGCGAGTGATCTGCAAAAAGCAGGCACATGTTTTTAAGCTTCATCGCTCACGGGGCAGGCGGTTTCAGTGGCAGCGCCTACTTTCTGACAAGTCACCACGTTGGTGACACTAGGGACTCACGGACAAAGTGCGCCTCAGCGCACCCCAGCTGAGGACCCCATAACCCGGCTGGCGCACAGGACTCCGAGCCCCAGGTGGTATGGGAACGAGGGTCCAGGTCCCGAGACAGGTGGCCCTCGGTGGCCGAGGCGAGCAGCGACGGCTCCCCAGCAGACGTCGTCTGTGAACAGTGGAGGAGAGCCACCCCCCCCCCGCCCGTGTCCCTGAGCGGGCACCCCATCAGGTAGGGAGCTGGCTGTGGACAGCAGCTGCACTCTGGGCCCGGGGTGCCCATGGGCTGAGTCCACCTGTGTGTGCCCAGGACCCCCTGCTGATTTGTCCCATGAAAATATCATCCCTGAAGGAACAGCCCTCATGCTCGACTCGGGAACGAGCTAGCACCACACCAGCAGAGGGGGGCGGGCCCTGGTGGTGGGGCGGGCCCTGGTGGCACACCGTGTTTCCTGTCTTCCTGAGCTGCGTGGTCCTGCTCCTCTTGGGGGCTGACCCCGTCTCCCTGCCATACAAAGCCGTCACTGGTCCTTCAGTGTCCCCGAGCCAGAGAAGCACATCGCCCCTTATTTCTGCTCCAGGGGGGTGTTCTCTGTAGCCAGGTCCCAGGGCTCACCTCACCCCAGCTGTATGACTGTCTTCCTCAAAATAGGGCCCCTCGCTCCTGTACCCCTCTGGGCCCCCCGGCTCTGGGTCGGGCCCTGACCTTACCGCTGGTTCTCACAAAAGGATTGATGCCCACGTGGACAGAGACACGAGGGGTTTTACCAAGTGTGTGAGTCTGTGAAAGAGAAAGTGGGCCGTGTCCGGAGAACTAAGCCGAAGGAGAGAGAAGGCATCTGTAGTGAGCTGAATGGTGGCCCCCAAAAGATAAGTCCATTTAGAACCTCAGAACATGACCTTCTCTGACACAAGGGTCTTTGCAGACGTCACTGAGTGAGGGATCGCGAGGTGAGACTCTCCTGGACCAGCGAGGTGAGCCCTAAATCCTGAAACACGTGTCTGGGTGAGAGAGGGACCAGGACAGGGAGGGGCCGCATGAAGACGGAGCAGTTTGGGGCACGCAGCCAGAACACGAGGGACACCGGAGCCCCCTGAGCTGGAGACAGGGAGGGACCCTCCCCTGGAGGCTTGGAGGGAGCGTGGCCTTCGTTTCGGACTTCCGGACTTCCAGAACCGGGGGACAGAAAAGTGCTGCTGCTTTAAGCCACCGGCTGTGGCCGTCTGCAGCCCAGCACAGGGACACTCGCTCACCGCTCTCCACAGACCAGACCCCGCCGCCGCCCACACGTGGATGCCAGCAGCCCCGGGGACCCCTCTGCCGCCCACACGTGGACGCCAGCAGCCCCGGGGACCCCTCTGCCGCCCACACGTGGATGCCAGCAGCCCTGGGGCTCGGCCCTCCTGGCCCCTTCATATTCAGGCAGAATTACAAGGCAACAGCGGAAGGCGCCGGGCCCGAGGATGGCAGCGGCTGGGGGTCCGTGCCCCGGACAGCCCCGTGGCTGTAAAGTGATCTCAGTGGATTCACATCAGAAACTCAAAACAGAACAAGCGGGAATGTCACCCTAAGTTTCTGAAACGCCTGTACTGTCTGTGTCCAGCGCCTGCGACCAGCAGGGCCACCCTGGGCTCGCCCGGCCTGGCTCTGCAGCCCCCCGTAACGGAGCACGGGAGCCACGTGAAGCGGCAGCGCCTGCCGAGGCCTCTGTCCCCTGGAACTGGAGACAAAAGGTGACAATGCTGCCTCTGAGCAGCTGCAGCCTGTGCATTGCCCGAACTGTGATGGGCAGGCTTGGGGACAGAGCCACGCGCAGAGAGCTGGCAACCGGACACAGGGACAGTCCTCTGGGAAACAACAAATAAGGTGCGACAGTGTCTAAACGGCCCCTGGGGGCCCCTGGCCCAGAACTAGGCCAGACTCTGCAACTGTTATTTTAGTTTTGGCCCCAATTCCTTCATACACAACACGAGACGTGACTCGAGAAAGCAGGCACCGTCCCAGCTCCCCAGGGCCCGGGGGCCGGCACAGGGCAAGGCCGAGGCCGGAACCCCCCAGGGGCCCTGGCAGCCCACCCCCCGGCCACCGCCTGAGCAGAACCAATCCGCAGTGGGTGTCACCGGAAGTCACAGCTTCTGAAAATGAGGCCCCATTTCTGCTGTGTTAAGAACACAGATAACCTTTCAGAAGTGGCGTCTTGGTAAAGCGGGTCCCCGAAATCGAGCCCTAGAAGAAGCCAGCCCGCCAGCGTGCATGGCCTCCCCTCCTACTAGCAATTCCCACCAACGGGGACCCAGCCACGCCCCCGGACCCGCCCGGGGAGGGGAGTTCTGGGCTCAGGGTGCAGGGACAGAGGAAAATCTGTCATGGGCCTTCATTTCCATGGGAACGTCCCTCTACAGCTCAAAGCACAGCTGCTGACCCACCCGACACCCAGGAAGCCGCTCGGCCCTCTGGGAAGCCTGGTTCTCCCCCTGGCTCCTGAAGGGCACAGGGGAGTCACGGCATGAGGGGTCCACAGGAAGTGACTGGCTTTGCTTTCCCCTGTGGATCCTGAGGCCGCGTCTAACAGCAAAGCCCAGGTCACGGTCACTTGCCCAGGGCGTCACTCCAGAAAAGGAGGAGGAGCGTGAATCGTGGCACGAGAGGCACCACCCTGCCCCAAAGAGTCACGCCAGCACGCACACCGCATGCAAGGCCCACAGAGGACGAGCCGAGGCGGCCAAGACTCACTCGTCCTGGGCAGACCCTGTGTGACACCGTGACCCAGGTCCATGGCAAAGACCTGCCAGTTAGAAAGGGATCTGCAGAGCAGACGGGAGCAGGGCCGAGACCACCCTTTTTGTACCCTGAAAGCATCCCCAATCCAACTCGGTAAGCCCACTTACTCGCAACGCCTCCAGTCTCGGGGGGCTTCGCCCCAGCTCTCAGGCACTCGGTGGCCAGGTGTGGCCTGAGGAGGCCTGTGGCCGGGCCTCGGCGGGACAGGAGGGAGCGCTGGGGGGCCTGGAGGGGGCCTTGGTGGCTCTGGACGCAGCACTGGTTGGCTCATAGCAGAGCTTCTCGAGGTCCCCCCCCAAAGTCAGTCTAGCTTGCCTTTCTCCTACTTTGTCACCTCCCGCAGCCAGGGACTGGCCTGAGCCCACAGGTGCTTCCAACAGACTGTTCTCATGGGGAGGCTCCCCCAGAATTGACAGCAGGCTCTGGCAGCCCTGACGCCACCCGACCCCCAGGGGAGCGCTACGTTTCAGGGGCGAACATAGAGCACAGCAGGAATCGCCACGTGCCGGGTGCCGGTGCCGGGAGGGGACAGTCGCTCGTCTCCAGGCCAGCAGTGACACGAGCCGAGCGTGGGGAGCTGTGCGCACGCGGGCAGGGGCAAACGTGCTGAGACTCCAGCACGGTCCCCAGGTGGGGCCTGAGTCGCTGGGACTAGCTCTGTGTCGGGAAGGTAGCAAAGCCACCCTGCGCGGGGCTGTGGGCAGCGGCCACCCCCTAGTCCGCAGAAGAGCCTCTGCAGAGCCTGGTTCGCGGGCCTTTTAGGGGGATGGGTTTGTCCTGCGTCCAGCAGGACAAAGGCCCTGATCCCACCGGAGCTGCACCTCTCACCAGGCTGGAGCGTCACATCCATGGCCCCAGGCTTGGGGACGCACCCACAGCGCAGAGCACGGGACTCGGCTTCCCGCTGCTCGTGTGAACCCACAGCAGGAGGTGCTGGGGGCCCGGGCCGCCGCAGGCCGCCGGAGTCCTCTTACCTTTCCTGATCTTGTCGTGGAAGTTAATGGCGTCCACAGAGGCCGTGACGATGTTGGTCTTGCAGTGACGCGCAGCCACGATCCCAGCCACGTCATCCATGAGCTTCATGGTGACACCTGCACACGGAGGGGGACAGGGCAGGTCAGACTACTTCCCAGCCTGGAAATGAGGCAGGTGCCACGCCGGGCACGGGAGAGGGGGACACTGGAGCCGGGACACGCGGCTTCATTTTGGCCGCGGCTATTCCTGGCCACTGACAAAATGACAACCCTTTTCCTAACCTCTACGGACACCTTATCCTGCAGGAAAGTTCCGTCGCGACACCCAGTGGGGCGGCTGCACCAAAGGCAGACGGCACGCCTGGGTGGCAGGGGGCGGCGTCAGAGCCTCGCACGCTGCCAGTGCGGTGGGAAGAGGGGCGGCCGCCTGGGAGGAGGTTTGGGGTTCCTCAAACGGCTGAACAGTCACCACATGACCCAGCAATCCCATTCTGGGTGTACGCCCGAGCGCGCGGCCAGGTGCACACGTGTGCACGCGAACACCTGCACCCAGGTTCACGACAGCCGGAAAGGAGAAACGACGCAAGGTCCACTGACCAGTGAGTGGACAGAGAGCGGCCTAACCCCACGACGCAGCGACAAAGGGCCGACGCACGCTGCGATGTGGACACGCCGAGGGCAGGCCAGACGCAAAGGCTGGATGTCACATGTTATCCAGGCAAGAGGGGCGAATCCAGAGGCAGAAAGTAGATTAGTGTTGCCGGGGGCGGGGGGTCAGGGGGAAATGGGGAGTGAGTGTTAAAGGGTATAGTTTCTCTCCAGGGTTATGAAAATGTCCTGTGGTGACCGTGTAACTCCGTGATTGCACTAGAAATCAGTGACTCATAACGGGGTGACTTGTACGCCACGTGGCTGCCACCTCAATAACGCTGTCATGAAGCGAACAGGAGAAGCCAGCTCACAGAGGACCCAGGGGCCTCCGAACCCCAGGCCGCACGCCGCCTTCTGCTCAGCCCCCCACGGTCCGGTGGGGTCCCAATGGCCACCTGCTAGTCCCCGAACCTCCGATCTCGGACCCCCAGGAAAGCACTGTATTACATTTATTTCACATTTAAAATGTAAACCACATCATTAGGTTGAACGACATAAAACTACCAACATTCAACCATTTTTAACCCACAAGAGCAGCAAAGTGACATCGGCCAACCTAACAAGGCTTAGAAAGACTCAGCTCAGGAAACAGAATGGTTTCTCAAGATCGGGGGGCAGAGAGCCAGGCTCCCAGGGAAAGCCAGGCTCCCAGGTAATCCTGACTAGGGAAGCCATGCAGATGCAAATGCCCGCAGGGCTGGCAGGTGACAGGAGGGCAGGGAGGCTGCAGGGGCCCTGCCCCCGTCCCCACCCCCACCCCCCAGGGACAAGGGACCCACGCTGCCAGCACTTCAGAGAAGCCTGGAACCTGCACGTTTGGGGAGAGTCTACCCATTAGACTCTGGTGATTAAAACTCTTTGTGGTGTGAGAAAAACAAAGCACGATATCAACGAGAACAGGAACAGAAGGTTCTGCCCGCTGCCCTGGCCGGAGGCTGCTCGGAAACGCAGAGGCAGAAGCCGTGGCTTCAGCGGTACCTGCGGGACAGAGGGGGCGCAGCCGTGAGGCCCAAAGGCACAGGGAGGCCAGTCGAAAGGGAAAGCGAAGGAAGTGCTGGGAATAAGGGTCTTCTAAAGGGACAGCACCGCAGGCACCAGGCTCCTCCCCGGCTGTGAGTCTGGGGGCCCAGGGAGGCCAGGGAGCAGCTGGCTTCCGGCAGCTCGGAGCTCAGCGTCTAAGCTGTCGGGTTAAGCAGGTCAGCGCTGGACAAGGAGTGGAAGGGGCAGCCTGGCCTGCGCCCCGCTCCTGGCCGTTCTGCCCACTGCAGCAGCAGCAGCAGCCTCGGCCCGTCCACTGAGCCCCCGGCCCGGGCCAGAGAGGCGACGGGGCCGTGTGTGCAGTGAGCTAGACGCCCAGAACAGCCACTGGTGTGCGCTGGGGGCCCGGGAGGGAGGCTCAAGGCTCAAGCACAGTGCGGAGCTGCTCGGCTCCCCTCCGGCTGGTGGTGGCGGGGGATGCTGTTCCATGATGCTCCCTGGGCGCCTGCGCGGTGAACGGACGGATGTGGACCCTCCCTGGTCAGAAGCCCTGTAGGGCAGGCACATGACTGTCTCTGTTTCAAAGCAGGAACCAGAGGCCCACAGAGCCACGTGTCCAATGGCCAGGGCGGGACCAGCCCTGGACCACAGGCCACCTGCGGCCACCTGCGGCCACCCACGCTGACTCTCCATCCAGGACGGGAGAGGCTGAAACCCCAGGGGAAATCCTGAGAGTTTGAGACCATGGCGAGGTGGGAGGCCATGGACCCAGCGCAGCTGGCGGGGGGGGGTGGTCTTGTCAGGGCAGAAAGGAGGGTGAGGGGGTGGAAGGAACAGTTTGAGTTGGAACTAATTTCAGAATGCAGAAAGTGCCTACAGATAGCCCTTGTCTGTAAGAAGCCGTCGAGAATGGAAGGGTGAATGGGAGAAGTCGTGATCAGCTCCTTGGAGCGGGGGTCTTGCCCCTTTCTCCGAAACGCTGGAAGAGCCTGCACGAGGGACTTCACTGCTACTCATTATACTGTGGGGCCCGAAGCGTGTGCCAGCCAGCACGGGCTCGGAGCCGAAGGCGGACGCGGGCAGGCACAACAGCCGGGCGAGCTCCCAGTGCCAGATGCCCCCCTCAGCCCCGGCCCCGCACCCCCACCCACCCCAGGCCATCTGTACCACGTGCGACACGGAAGCCAGCACCAGGGGGGTTTGTCCCTCACTGTCTCTGTGTCCCTGCCCAGTTCTGAACCTGGCATGCAGCCCTCAGGGAATGGGGAGGAAAGGAGGGAAGGAAGGAGGGAGGAAGGGAGGGAGGGAGGGAGGGAGGAAGGGAGGGAGGGAGAGAAGTAGGTTGACCATCAGATCACAATCATCCCAGAAGCGGCTCCAACAGCAAGCTGCTGGGCCGTACTGGGTAGCAATCTGGATCATAGCCGCAGGTGAGCTCTGGAAAGGCCTGCTCACCCAACCCACGGAAGCCCAAAGCCAGGTGTACTAGGAGACTCGTGGGATAACAAAATTGATATTCAAAATTATCTTGCTGGCCTCGAAAAAGCGTGCGAGGGAGGTGCGCAGAGAAGGCAGGCACGGGAAACCCGCCTGTGGCCCCTGGTGGCCCCAGGCGTCTGTGCGGTGACGGATGGTGACAGATGCACGTCTCAGGGCTGCCGCAGCAGACCCGCAGACAAGCGCAGGGGCACCGTGGCCCTCTGGGGTGCCCTATGTAAGGAGGAGGACTCTGGGGCTGATCGGGGGGAGGGAACCGAGATTATAAAACGTTGGTCTCCAGCCCCCCTCGCCTCTTCCGGGCGGGGAGCAGGCCTAGAGCTAGCACTGTGGGGTGGGGCGGGTCCCGAGACCTCCCACTGCCCACCGCTGGGAGGAAACGACGGGGCAGGACGGAGACGATTCACGAGCCACACGCTCGTGACATGGCCACCGAAAAACAGTTAGCTGTGACGATGACACAATACATCACTGTCAGATGTCGAATGAGAAAAACGTATTTTGTTAGGAAAAAACAAAGCAGAGACCGACCTGCCTGCCTGGTGGGTGGCTGGCCCCTCCTAACTGCCCGCAGGGCCGTCCTGCCAAGACGAAGCCACCAGCCCTCCCTGACACTCTCCCCTTCCCACAGTAAGGAAAATCATCAAGTACCCACGTTTTCCCCAAAATGCCTCCTTCCAGGTTCCTACTGAAAAACCTCAATTAGGTACAACGGGTGTGGCCGACGACAGGAAAATAACTTTGGCGATGACACCGCCGTGTGCCGTCCTTCTTGCACGAGATTCAGCTGTCACACACGACGACAACACCGTGGCACCTGCCGGCCTCGGGCGCTGCGTCCATCTCAGGAATCATGGGAAGGAAAAACAGACTCGCTTGGCCACTAACACACGGATAAACATCGGCTACCAAAGATGTTTTAGCATCTAACAGCCAAGTGCTTACAGGTCTTTTTAAAGTATCGACAGCGTGTCGACTGGATTAAAAATAGAGGCTCCACTTTGTTTTCCGGGCGCGGCTGGCTGGCTGGGTCACGCTCACCCACAGACCCGCGGCAGCCGCCGGCAGCTCGGGGCCCGGCGCGCTGCCTGCCCTGTGGGCGGCGACTGAGATGCCCCCGTTTCTATATTTAATTCCAAGTGACGGCGTGTGGGTGCCAGCCTCCTATATTAAGCAGACGATAGTAAGTTCATCTCGTTTTAACGAGCCGAGCCCACCCTCTGGTAATTACACGGGTTATTCTGAGCCGCTGAATGACTGACAGCCTCCCAAGACAAGTCTGGCTCCTCCCTCCGCGGTTCCCACTGTACCTGCGGCGTCTCCGTGAATCAGGACCACGGACAGCGGAATAGTAATGGGGCAACAAAGGAGGATTATTTTTGGCAATTAACGCACAGTGCATTAAAGATGAAAGGCTTCTAACACCCAACGTCAACAGCGGGGACTCTGGCAGGGGCTTCAGACTCGGGACCGTGGCTCCCATGTGCAGAGCGCAAGTGGGCCGGGGGGCCGGGGGGAGGGGCTGCCTGCTGTTTTTATCCCTCACGTTCTGTATGAGGGAACTTGAGAAGGTCATGGTCACATCTGCCCGCCGCTATGTGAAAATCAATGCTTTCCCTGTTTTGAACAAAGCAGTATAGAAAGTAGGGCAGGCGACTTCCTGTCCCGACTGCCACAGAGTCCAGGGAAAAGGTGGCAGCGGCTGTGTGGGAGACTCCCCCGACCCGTCCCGCTCTGGGGTGGGGGCAGGAGCATGTGGCCCGGCCCGGAGCCCCGTGAGGCAGGGTCCCGTCTCTGAAGGCCAAGGATCACCACAGTGGGTGTGTTTCCTCAAAGGGGTCCCGGCCGAAGTCAGGGGTGAAGGTGAACACTTCAGAAAGATTCTCTGTTCATGAGACTGAACAGCAAAGATGCTGTTGGGGACATCGGCCATGTGTGTCTCTCACAATCGCAGCCAGAGAGGAAGCAAAGGGGAATTTCTATGGCACCCAAACCGGAAGACACCAGTACGCTTGTACAGAAGGGCGTTCTCACGCTGTGTGGCCAAGCGGTCTGTCTCAAGCAAAACGCTTCCAATGTCCGGAAGAGGGGGGACCGCTGGCCAGCAGGGACCCCGAACCACACATGGCCCCAGCTGGAGGGGACTGCGGAGAGGGCCCACGTGGGCAAGGAGACGCCGGTTTCTCAGATCGGAGTCAGCGGGTGCTCTGACAGGGGGCACAAACCCCACGGCCAGCCAGGGCGTGGCGGGAGGGCCAGGGTTTCCGGTTGTAACTGGACGTCCGACTCCTGCCCTGGTCCCCTCGGGCCACTGTCTGGAAGTGTCGAAGCTGCTCTTTGAGGCGTTAGCTGCAGAGAATGTGTTCACACACAAGGATTCTTAGAAAGAGAACAGAAAGGTGTGTGGCTGTCACATCCTGCAGCCCTCTGCTGCAAGCCAGCACGCGCCTGCCCGCCTCGACCCCGCCGGGCCGGCCGTGCCGCACACGCAGGAGACGCGCCGTACGGGGCAACGTCTCCTCCCTTCTCCCCAAGGCGAGGGCCCGACACGCTGTCGACCAGGCAGCAGGGGCTGCGCTAAAGGAGGCCACAGCGCTGGAAACGAGCATCTGTGCCTCAGTCTGTATTCGTCAGTGAAATAAATTCCTCCCACAGGTGCGAGATCACCCGCCTTCACAGCCGCCCCGAGAACCGCGGGCAAACCAGAGCGTCTGGGGGGAGCCTCGTCCTGCACCTCACCCCTCTGCTTGGGCCCCCACGCTCCTCTCTGCGCCTGCACCCCCTCCCCCAGGGACCTGCCACTTCTTCCTCTGCCCAGCCTCCGGGTCCTGGCTGAGCTGTGCAGTCCCCCAGGCCTGGGACCCTTGGGTGGCCACGTGGGTTCCCTTGGCTGCCGGACTTATGTGTGGAAGATCTGCTGTAAGGGGTTCGCCTCCTGAGCCCCCGGGGGGGCGGCGTCTGCGTCGTGCTCTGCCACACCCCCAGGCCTCACCCTGGGCGTGGCACACAGGAGGTGCTCAGTGAGTGGTACTCACCGAGTGAGGGGGCCATTCACGTGTCCCCAGATGAAGCCTGTGCACAGCCTCCTTGCACGCTGCCCCGGGTGGTGGCTAAGCCACCGTCACCCCTCGTGGCAGTTCTGCGTGCGCTCTTTCCAGCTCGTGCATTCAGTACACGCACGTGTGCTCGGAGCCAGGCCCCGTGCTCAGTGTCGGGGGGTGCAGCTGTGAGTGAAACAGACCACAGCCCCCACCCGGCGAGCCAACGGGAGAAATGCCTGTCAGGGAGCGAGACGCGCTCCGGAACGGGCACGCAGGGTCGGGGGACGCGGGTCTGCGTTATCCAGGGCGGGAGGAAAGCCGCCTTTCTCCAGAAGCCCGAAGTAAAGAGACAGCTGTGCAGCTGTTGAGGGGGCTGCAGCCCAGGCAGACGGAGAGCAGCCGGGGGGAGGGGACGGCAGGTGCAAAGCCTGCGGGCGTCCCAGGAACAGCGGGAGTGGGGGCGCGAGGCCGGTGGGGGTGACAGGCGGCGGTGGGTGGGGAGGCACACGGGGACACGGGCTCTGATGGCCTGCACAGGGAGAAATGGCGGAAGGGACAGGTGTGTGCAATGGGAACCGCCAGCCTGGCTCCTGCTGACCCCAAAGCCACTGCCGTGCTGAGGCGGCCGGTCGGAGACGTCGGGAGGCTGGGCGAGGGGCGCTGCCACTGCCAGTGGGCAGCCCGGAGGCGACGCTGCAGGCGGTGGGGACGCAGACTCTGATGTTCTGAAGGCAGAGGCTGGAGGCCTGGCTGACGGAGGGGGTGTGGACGGTCTGCAGAGGGCAGCTGGGGGAGGGCAGGGCCGCCACCGCAGGGGGGATGCGAGGAGGGCTGGGCTCGTGGGGAGCAGAAAAGCTCATGTCTGACACTAAGCTGGAGCGACCTGCCAGACGAGCCAGGGAGGCCCTGAGGTGGCAGCTGGAGCCACCGGCTGAGGGCAGCGGGAGAGCTGATGGGCTACGGAGCAGGGACAGCGGGCAGAGAGCAAGGACGCCCGGGCACCAGTGCAGGACTGGAAGCAGGAAGCCGCGGGGGCGACCCCAGGGCCCGGGAGGGAGGCTGATAGGCGGGGCTGGGTGCCAGGTCAGGGGTCGACCCTGGCAGGGGGAAGCGCCTAGAGCAGGACCCAGAGGGGAGGGACAGGAAGGGCAGCGTGCAGACGGCTGTCCAAGGTGCTGACGGGATGGGGTCGTGGGGTGCAGGTCAAAGGTGGGGCTGGGGAGACCTGGCTGCTGGGGGAGAGGAGGGGTCTCCAGCTGGAGGGAGGACCGCGTCTGCCTGGACAGTGTGACAGTGCAGATCCAGGGACCCGACCAAGTGGCTGTCATGTCACTTTCCCAGCGCGGATAGACCACAGAGCGGGGACCCGTGGGGTGGGCAAGGCTGCTCCACAATCAGCCTAGCACAACTGGCCCCTCCCCAGCCCCGCTCAGACCACCGGGGCAGGGGGGAGGGGAGACGGGGGGGGGGCCCTAGCACTGGACTTGTTTTAGACTCCTGATAGCACAGGACAGGAAAGGGCTCGTCCTGGCCACTCTCTCTGAAACGACAGCTGGTCAACACTCGTAGTCCCGACATGACCTGCGGTGGGTGCAGGCGTGGTCCCAACCAGCCAGGCCCTGGTCTGGTTCTGGAGGCAGAATCAGCCCCTGTAAGGGGTCAGTGACCCCTCACGGCTGTGGAATGGCAGCCCCCGAACCAGAGCAGGGTCAGGCAGAGCACAGTGGATTCCTCCGAGGTGCGGGGCCACCGCAGGCCACCGCGGAGCCCAGGGCAGAGCCCGTGCTCTGAGTGAGAAAGGCCCAACCCGGCAGCTCCAAGCAAGGACGCTGGGGCCACGTGGCCAGTGTGACTCAGTGCCCGTGATTCCAACAGAGAAAAGACACAGCCGCCCGGCAACACCAACTCGAGCCATCTCTGCAAATGACTCTTTCCTCCAGGGTGGACAGTCAAGTCGGTTCTGGGCACGAGGCTGCGTGGGAGAGGTGGGCAAGGACGAGAAAGAGCACAGCCTTCAGGAAACGAGCACCCGAGAATGTCACCACTCTCTCAGGAGGCAGCAAGGCCTAGATGGGGGAGAGGACGGGCACCAGGTGGAGGGGGCGGGGCTTCGGCCCGGGGAGGGAGGGGCTCCGAGGGGCACCAGGGGCAGAAATGCCATAGGGAGTGTAGAGAAACAGAGCCCTGGGCAGAGTGAGGAGAGCCGTGAGCCAGTCTGGACAGCATCGGGAGGTGGCAGGGAGGCCCGCGGCTTGACAGCCGGGACCAGGCTGGCTGTGAGAGGGAGGGGAGTCCCCAGAGGTGGGGAGCCCCAGGATAAGGCAACCAGGGGACGGACGGGACAGGTGGCAGGGCCTTGACAGCTCGAAATGCACAGGCTGCACGGCCGTGAGGGTTTGGACCTGGCACCAGGGTGAGGGGACGTTCGGAGCCGCGGCCTGGGCCCCCAAGACGAGAAAGCAGACTCATGCCCCCTCCCGCTTCCCCTGCTCCTTCCCGGGGGTGGACTCTGTTCCTCTTTTTCCAGTTCCAACACTTCTGGGTATTTTTAACTTTTCTTTTTAAGCAATGTCCTTAGCCAGACCCCGAGTTTAGCAGAAAGCAGTCTCCTTTCCAGTATTTTCTAGAAGAGTCCGGATTTTACATTCTGACCAGGAGATATCTGGAGGAGTATGTCTTATCTGCTAGGATGCTGGGTTCTTGACAAGGGTTTTTAGCTTAACGGGGCCCATGTTGGGGAATTTACAATTAAAATCCTCTTTGGGGCCACACACATGATTATGTTTTATAAATGCCCCACTGGGTAGAAGAAAAAAGTACGTGTCCTCCACGCAGTGGGACACTCTCTCCCTCTTTCTCTGTATCTACAACAATAAAACTAATAAATCAAATAAAAACTAATAATTCAAATAAAAACTATAGAAGTAATGAACCCTCATTAAGTCCTTCCTAAGTGCCAGGTGCTTCCCTGTGTCATCTCACTTAGCACCCCCAAACCCAGGGCACCTGACAAGGACACAGAGGCCAAGGGACATTAAATTAGAAAAGCCGTGGCCCCAGGTGACACCGTCCACACAGCAGCTTCACGAGGCGTGAGAAGACCAGGTGAGGAAGGAAATCGAGAGAGACATCAAGTCCACGGGCCACTGTCCCAGAGGAGGTGCCTGCGGCCTCCAGGGCGTGAGGGGACACCTGAGCAGGAAACTAACACCTGCCAGCACCCACGGAGGGGACCAGAGGCCATGGGGCTCGGGGGAGGGGGGGTCACACGGAGAAAAAAGGACGTGAGGAAGAGGCCAGGACAGGCCTTGGGGAAAACTCCACTCGGGGCAGATGAGGGGACAATCACGACTCAGGGATCCGCCCAGCGTCCCTGCTTGCCGTGGAGGGAGACTCGTCTGAGAAGCAGCATGGAGGGCCGTGGTTTTGGAGCGTGTGGGGACAGGAAACACGGAGGGGACGTCAGGGAGGCGGAGTCAGTGGTGGCCAACACTCTCGAGAGGTCTAGGGACTGGGGTGTGGGGTCCTGGCTGCTGGATTTGTGGAGACAAAGGCACACCTTGGCCACGAGTTCCTGGGGACTATGGACCATCGGAACCACCAGTGTGGGGTGCGCATTATTAAACGCACAGGTGCCCAGGCCCCCAGCCCAGGCCGGCTGCTGGGGAACTGGCAAGCTCGGGCAACTGTGGTAGCCCCAAGCCCCTGCCACATGCCCCTGCCTTGCTTCCCGGCTCTGAGCAGAGGTCATTTTGATGCGGACCGGATGTGAGCGTTGATGCCGAGGAGCCCGTGGGCCCCAGAAGCCCCAACGCCCCTCCCTATCACACGCGAAGACCTGGCACAGACACTGCAGGAGCCCCCAGAACCGCGGCCCAGACGGGCCCCGAAGTCCACTTCCGGGAGGAGAAGTGACCGGCACAACTCTCGCAGACACGCGTAGCCCTGGTCCCCCCGCGAAAGTGACCGCAGTGGCTAGTGCACAGGCTGCTGCCGCCCCTGCCTTCACCGCGGCCTGCCAGATTCCAGGCTCTCCCGCTTTCCCAGCCCTTGGGCTCTTCCCGAGTCATCAGACAAGGCCGACAGTAATTAACTGTGGGAACGAGGTTCTCCTTCTCTCAGCCTTTAAAATAGTTCGCATGAGAGGACACAGGGCTGCCTGCCTGGGGACACCTGGGAGGAAAGCAAGGACGACTTCAGAGCTGGGAGATGGTTTTGAAACCCTGGCACCAGATTCAGGTTCAGGCTCGTAGTTCCCCAGCTGTGTCCCCTTTTCCAGGCTCAAACGTGTCCTGAATCACCCTCGTGGTGCTCGGCTCAGCACCCAGGCGTGCACCTGAGCATGCGAGGGGCGCTGAGACCCGCCCCGGCAGCCACCGCAGGCTCTGCGAAGTGGAATGGCCAGAGGGAAGGGAGGACAAGCGGTAGCTGTGTTTTGTCAAAAGCCTTCTGGACCACTCCTGCGGAATACTCCGGTTTAAAGTAATTTAAAACTAAAGTACCAAAGAAAAGCCTGAGACTGCCAACAGCTCAGAAGCGAGGAGCCCCTGTTTAAGGTGCCGGGGGCCTGCCTGAGCGGGCCCCACGCGGACCCCCAGCAGGCCTCCTGCTCCCGAGGTGTAGCCACAGCCAGCCGGATTTGGGGGGCCTTTCCTCTCAACGTCTGGCTGGCCACAAGCAGGGACTGTCCCTCTCGGGCTGGAAAACGCACGTGGAAACAGCTGACAGGGGGCCAGGCAAGGAGAGTCCCAGAGGAAAAAAATCAGAGCACAGAACGGAAAGAGAACAAGACCTTTAAGAAGAATCAAATGAACAGGAACAGAACCAAACTCCACTTTTCTACCAAATTACTAAAAAGAGATGTTTGGTGACACAGTTAAAATTTGAACAGCTTTGAAAACAAACATACCTGCACACAAAAATAATGAAAAGTCATTTTTCTATTTCAGATTTTTTTTTTTTAAGTATTGTTCATTTTATAAGCTGTTGCCTATTGGATTCTTTAACGATGCAAGTTATTTTTATCACTGCATCTCGGCTGCTCTGGGTTTGTCCCTGAGCCATCTGCAAAGACAGGCAGCTTCTCTTTCCTGCTGATCCCTGTGCCTCTCACGTCTTCCTCGTGTTTAACTGCAGTGGCTAAAATCTCCAAAACAACGTTAACCAGCAACGAGAGACGCCGCCCTTGGGGACAGTCCCCCAAGCTCCCTCCCCCAGAGAGACGTGTTTTGTCACGTTCGAGGAGCAACACCAATTCCTATTCTTGCCGAGTGTTTCATCAGGGGTGCGTGTCCGGGTGGGTTTATAAGGTCCTGATTTGCATGAACCTAAACACAGCACAGGTATGGCAGACGCAGGGGGCACCGCTCAGGTACAGCCAGTAGTGGGGAGGGGAGAGCAGAGGGGGAGCGGCCTTCGGGGGCTGAGATCCCAGCACTTGCAAGGAGAGGACGGGAGGACCACGCACAGCTCACTCGGGACTCGTGGAGGCAGGAGCCAAAAGCCAGGCTGGCACCTCTCCACGGAGGCCCTCACACACAGAGCCACAGGGATGCGGCCATGCCTTCCCACACCCCCTGTTCACTCCCTGCGCCTTTTCGGTTCCCTCAAGGAATCATGGGAGTCCTGTCCACAGCGCCCAGGGACGGAGGGACACCCTTGCGCCCGACCGCAGCCCCGGATTCCGTCTGTGATTCCCAGCCCTTCTGAGCACGTTTCACCATTCAGCATCGCCATCGTCTGTATGCGCGTGCGCACGTCTATGTGTGCGTCTGTTTATGTGTGCATGTGTGCACGTGCATGTGCATGTCTGCGCTTGCATGACTGTGCATGCGCGCGCGTGCACAACTGTGTGTGCACGTGTGCGTGCATGTGTGTGTATGTGCACGTGTGCACGTCTGTGTGTGCGCGTGCGGTAGGTCAGCAGTCAGCCCTCGAGATCCAGACTATCCAATACGTGAAAAACAAAACGAGGCACAGGAGGCGTTTCCGGAAGACACGCACATGCGCAGAATCGCTGCGCAGGAGCAGAATCAGCGAATCAGCGCGCCGGTCGCCACGCCCCCGAGACCAGCATCCACTGGGCCGCGCGGTTCAGGGCGGGCCCGCTGCGGAGTGACATTCACTCCGCTCCCGTGTGCAAGGTTCCCGCCACGGGAAGGCACAGCAGAGCCACGGCCCGCGGCGTCGGCGCTGGCACCCTTGCCCCCGCTGGGCGCTGGGCACTGTGCGGGATGATGGGGGCTCCTGTAACGGTTAGGCCTTTTCCCCTTGATTCTGGGCGCGAGGCCCGACTAAAATAGGCATTAATTTTGTAAAGCCATTGGACACGCTTGCGAAATGCACATTAAAAAATGTGCCCGCACCAAACAGAGCAGCTTGGGCTCTGCAAACGTGAGGACACGCGCTGATCTCTGGGGGGCTCCAAGTTTTCTCACTTCCTGCATTTCACTGCCACCTCTGTTCACGAAGCGAAGATGAAGTGTGGACTTTTCACCCAGAGAGAGCGATGACGGAAATGCCACGTTTCATGAACTGGAACGTGCGGACGAAACGAGCCGAGATTCCAGCCTGGCATTTCCCACGTCTCAGAATAGAGCTTTGTGGGGTTCAGAGACAGTCCTTAGTTACAGACGCCAGAACCCCTGACGATTAGGCTCAGAAGAGGGGGCTGCCCCCCATTTCCGTGAGGGACACAGGGCTGAGAGAAGATGAACAAGAAAGCGTATGAGGCCACCGCTGCACAAGGCCATTGCTGTCCCCAGGGCAGACACCCCGACTGTCACAGAAGTACAGTTTGCTGTAAGATGGCGCTTTCCTTGGGCAGGACCCAAGTCAGGCAGATCCAAGGCTGCTGCAGCCAGCACTCAGTTAAAAGAGGAGAGCAATCACGGAATTGAAAACAGAAATACACAAAAGAGGATTTGCTAAAAAAAAAAGCAGCCAGCTTTAAAAACATATCTCAAATCGGGGCCCAGGGCGCACCTTGCCCAGCTTCTCAACCCGAGTGTGGCCCGTGCCTCTCATTCATGGACGGGCTTGCATGGGGGCCTGTGTGTGAGGCCCTGGAGCCAGCATGATGGGTGACACCGGGCTCTGCTCCCAACGTGTCCTCACGGGACCCTGCACAGCACAGTGCCCCGAGCTGGGTTTTGAAGGATGAGCAGGAGTGTCCCAAGTGGAGAAGCATCCCAGACAACTGGAGATGACAGTGCAAATGAATGACACTGTGCAGAGCCCGTTACGCCCGGGGACCGAGGGATAAATAGCTCGGGACACTGCGCACGCACGCTTCCAGCACCCACCCATCACCACCCTGGCTCCAGCGATCATCCACCTGACCCCTTCTCATCTTGCGGCTTCCTTTCAATCAACTTATTTTTAAAGTTTACTCCGATCTCATCTGAGATGATAACATCCATTAGTCTTGTGGGCTTAATGTACTAAATTTTCCCTAAATCACAAAAAAATGATACACTCTTAAAGTAAACAAGTGTCCTTCCGTGAACCTGGAGCCGAGTGCTCTCGTGTTCTGGCCTCGTGTCCCAAGCTAAGAACTTCAAGGCCTGTGTCGTTTGAGCTTGAACTTGACCCAAGGAAAAAGCAAATGCCAACATCAGCGGCAAAAAACGTCTTTTCTTAGCAACGGTCAGTGGCTCTTGACGTTACTCCCTGGGGACGTCAGCGTCCCCACCCCCAAAAGGCCCTGCCCTGCCCCACGGGCAGCCTGAACGCCTCCTGGCTTCAAGCACCCCAGGTTGCAAGTGGCCCTGTGTTAGAAAGCCCTCCATCCAACGTTTGTTCCAATTTTAAAACAGGCGCCGACGGTGTCTCAGTAACTTATTATGCAACGCTGAAAATATCTACGCGTATGCTCCATTAAGACAAGAGCCTGAACTGGGTCAGACAGCAGCACGCCTTCCCGGGGGATTAACGAGGACCCGCAAGCGGGAAGGGGACGGTGACGGGCTCTCCTTACCTCCGTGCACGAAGCCATGCAGGGTACAGTCCGAGGGCCCCACCAGGTGGATCAGGCTGGACTGGCTGTAGCTGACCGTGTTCGGCTCTGCGATGGCAAAGGAGAGAGGTTAGGCCAAGGGACAGCCCGAGTCCCGCCCTGAACGGTGTGACCACGCTGACACCCGCCGACGCGCGCACGGTCACCAAAGGCTGGCTGACTTCTCTAAGAACGGGCCTCCCGTTGGTATAGGGGACGGCTTCCCAGCATCAGCCAGCCACTCTGTTAGTGGGTCACGACGTTACTCCCAGTGTCCCCAGCAAGGCCCTGCCCCAACCCACGGTCAGCCACGACACACCTCGCGGCGACAAGCTCCCAGGTTGTCCATTCGGTAGGGCAGTCTTCCATCTAACTTTCATTCCGAGTTTATAAACAGACGCCGAGAGCATTTCAGCAACTTGTTTGTTACACAACCTCTTGAAAGTCTGGACTCACACGCCATTAAACACGGTGGCAGGCCAGCCTCCCCGGCCCCACCTTGGGCCGCCTGCCAGCCCCGGGTCCCTGACCGGGCCCAGGGAGACACAGCGCCCACCGGGCTTCCCCTCCCACCAGGCAGCCCGCTAATCCCAGCTCATCTTTCCAGAAGGGTGACTGGGCTCACAGATCTGCAGCTGACATCGCTGTGGGATGCTGCACATCAAACAGACAGGACAACGCCTGCCCTCGGGGGAAAGCGTCACACCTCGCCCCGACTCCTGCGGCTGCGGGAACTCCGATCTGGGGTCTCCCCACCGGCTGTGCTGCGCACGCCTCTGCCCTCCCCAAGCCTCTGGGTAGGGATGACACCCACCTGTTCCCTTCCTCGGCAGAAGGGGTGGCCCTTTCCCGCCCCAGCAAACCCCGAGCTCTGCCAGGGCCAACCTGCTGGGCCACCGCTAGGACACACTGCAGGGGAAGAAAAGTCCTTCCTATTTTTGGCCAGAGACAGATAGTCTGAGCAGCCAGGGCTGGTGGCGTGAGGGTGGGCGTGACCCCTAAGCATCACTGGGCGCCTCCCAGACTGTCTGCAGCTCCCCTGCGTGGGTTTTCAAGCCGTGTGGCTGCCCAGGGTTCAGAGCAGGGAGGCCAGAGCTCAGGTGAGCGAGGCCAGGCTGCTCACGCCAAACTCAGACGCTCCCTGCTCGTTCTCGATGGAGACTCGGGTTTCTAGCTCACCCACGAAGTGCCAACTGCCCTGAAAGGCCCTGTGGAGAGAACAGGGAGCCAAAACCACTGCTCCAGCACCCTTGGGTGCTCCCAGCCGCCGGGCCCACTGGCGGCATCAGAAGCCGCGAGGGGGATCTGGCTCTGGAGAGGGGTCCCATTTTTATTCGCGGTCAGCTCCCATCTCTGGGGTTCTGGCTGCTAGCCTGCTCTCTGCCTCCTTTCCTAGCCCACTGTGGGTGACAGTCAGAGGCAGGCGCCTGCCCTACGAGTCCCTCAGGCCTGCCCTGGGCTCACCCTAGTGCTGGGAGCAGGAAACAGCCTCCCATCGAGTCAGGAGCTGGTGGGCAGCCTGAGATGCCACACTCTGAGGACTTCCCCATCCAGCCACCGTCTGTACGGGGCCAAGTGGCCCTCCCGTGTGGAAACTTAATGCAAGGCTCCCGGAGAGGCACTCCAGGTGTCCTCTGGTGTCTGCTGGAACTGTGGTCAGTGCAGACGACCTGTGCCGTGACCTAAGGGACAGCTGCCAGCTTGGTACAGGCCTCCCGGGACCTAGGGGTGTCTGGAACAGCCTGGAGTGTGAGACTGGGCTTTGGGACAACGTGGCACGCCCTGCCATGCTGCACAGGGCGAGAGGCCCCGGGAAATGTCCAGGACGCTGTGCTCCGCAGTCCCTAACGTCACCCAGAGTGGAGAAGACATACCTGAAGCGCCTGTGCTACGGGACGGGCCGGGGACAGTCCCTGCTGGCCGGGGACACCAGGCCCTTGGAGGCTCTGGTGCCCGGACCCTGCCGAGGGAGACTGGTGGAGGGGCGCAGCCCCAGAAGCCAGGACGGGTGCCCCACCATCAGAGAACCCCCTTCCCCAGTCTCACTGCCAGGCACAGCACCCCTGACTTCAAAGACCCTCTTCTTGGCCTGTGGCTCCACAAAGCACGGGGCCTGGCGGCAACGTGGCTGGAGGGCGGAGGGTCCCCCACGCTGCTTTCACCTGTGTCCCGCTCGAAAAAGACGGGAAACAACCACTTCACAGCAAGAACGGAAGCTGAGATCACGTTGGCCGTCTGACAGTTTTTGCGTGTGAATAATGACAAAAGCATTTTTAAAAATTTCAAAACAATGGGAAATGGCAGATAAAAATCTGTCATGTTCAATACCTACTTATTCAAATGCTAATCTGAAATACCTATCACAACCGAGTTAGAAACACCCTGTTTCCGTAGTAATGTTTAAAAACATTGATTAAGCAATGTCTGTATCTAATAATTTAATATTCTTAGGACGGATGAGCTTTCCATAAGTGACAGCACCAAGACCCCGATGGGGAATCCAGCCACGCCCTCTACCCCCTACCCCCTACCCCTGCTTGGCTATGAGACGTTAGTTACCCCACAGGGCGCTACGGGGGTGAGGTCTGGTCCTTCCGCCAGCACAGCTGGGATCTTGGGAAGTCAGCCCAGCCCTGGTTCCTCAGCAGTGCTGACACCCCTCAGGCTGATCAGCTCTGGGCCAGCTCTTTCTCCTTTCGGGGTAACCCCAAAAGCTACCTATGAAAGGTGGGGAGCCACAAGACAGAATCCCCACCCCTGGAGGGAACTCCGATTTGGACTCCATAAGACACAAACCTCTACCGAGTTATCAGGGTTTTAGGGTTTAGTAGCCTCCGTGACCTTGATGAACATGGTGCCTAATTATGAACTTGTAATTTCAAAATGATGTCGAGAGCCTGAGTTAGATACTTGGGGCGCCACCAGGCAGGGACTAGCCCGGCCATAAGCAAACACAAAGCTCCCCTCTCGTCTCCAGGGGAAGTTTCCGGCTCAGGGGACCAAGGCACGGAGGCAGAGCTGGGAGCCAGACCCAGTGGTCTGCCTGCAGGGCCCACGTGCCTGCTCCCTGCCCCCACCCGCTCCTGCCCCAGATCCAACGCTGATGGGAGCAGGATGCGGGGGCCTGTGCAGGCCCGGGGGTGAAGGCGCTCCAGCCCTGGGTGAGCCCATGATGGGCACCAAGCACTCTCCTGGCCGGCCTGGGGCGTATCAGCCCAAGGGGTGTCAGCATGCCTCAGGAACCAGGGCTGGGCTGACTTCTGGAGACCCCAGCTGTACTGGCAGGGGGGGCCAGACCTCAAGGTGAACACCGATTTAAACCCAGGGGCAGGGATGAAGGCAGGGCTGATCTCGTCATAAACCCAACAGCGCCAAAATGGATGGTCAGTCACTGGCCAAACAATCCACCGGCAGCGAAGCTGGGACACTGAGGGCCACGGATGGACGCGTGTAAGGAAATCGCATGTCCTCTTGTCAGATGGAGAAAACAATGAGAAAAGCTAGGTTTCAGGAACCTCCCAGACTCCCTGAAGACACCTGAGGGATAAGGTTGGCCCCTTGTGGGGGTTGCTAGGCAACAGCTGCAGACAGCTGAAATAGGGATCTGGTTTCAAAGGGATGGAGGGCTGCAGATGTGGGGGACTTGTGGGTGGAGGGTGGGAGCAAGGGTGAGGAGGGCTGAACACAGACCCTGGAGTCCTGCGAGCCCGCCAGGGACCTGCCACCCTGCACACCTGCGGGGAGTCCGCCAGCCCCCATGCCATGTGGACCACACTGGGAAGGTGGGCGGGAGGCCAGTACCACCCAGGCTGTGCCCAGGGCTGCCCTGGCCCTCGGAAGGAGCGCCCGGCAGGAGCCCTGGCAGAGCCCGGGGCCCAGGCCTGCTGCCCATCAATGCAGCACCACCGAGAGGAAGGGGGTTCATCGGGGCAGGTCCTCAGACGGCAGTGAAGGGCCAAGTCAGAGACGCAAACTCCACCGAGGCCAGGGCTCCTGGAGGTGTCCCCCTGTGGGTGTCCCCCATGTAACCCGGCTCAGAACAGGGACGCCCATCACAGGAGCCCGCGCTGTCACGCGGGCAGAGGCACAGAGCACGCTCTCAGGTCCCTTCCACACTGATGAAGCGTGGCCACTGTGTGCAGTGCAGGGGTGATGCGTGGTACCCAAGACCCCTCCAGGGGCTCGCTGCGCCCAGAAGGGAGCAGCCGCCCCAGAGGCCCCGCCCCAAGCTGCGTCTGCCCCAGGGGGTCCTGCCCCTGTGGGGGAAGCACATCCCCGACCTAGTCTGGATCTGGGGCGATGCTTTCCTAAAGTTGGACCGCCTTGGAGGATGCACAGGAAGGATGATGCCCTTAGGTCGGTTTTTTACGAGGTGGAGATCCCATCACAGACATGCTCCTGGTGAACCTGGGGACGCCCCAACGAAGCCAAGTCTCTGTGAACAGGTGTGCCCCCAGGAAGAACGCACGGGGCCGGCCGAGCCCACCTGCCATCCGGGTTGGCCGTGATGGTGGGAGGGGTCTGGAGGGTGCCCCGGCCCCGAGGGGACGTCCACGAACCGGCCGCCGCTCTCACCTGGGTTCAGGACGGGCTGGACGATGTCCCCATTCCTCCACTTGGTCTCCATGCGCTCCAGCTTCTGGGCCTCGTACCGCTTGCGGCCCTCCTGCTCCTGCTCCTGCCGGGAGTACTGCGGGGAGCACACGGGGGGTCAGCGGAGGCCTGGGGCTCCGCCCCCCCACCGCATGGCCCCGCCCCCTGGGGGCTCAGCAACCCCAACCCAGCCACATGGCCCCACCCCCTGGCTCTGGGCCCTCCTCTTTACAACTGGAAGCACCCTTTTTCTGATGGTACATATTCAGTGTAAATGATAAACACCGACAGAAGGTGAAAAGCTCAGACAGTCCCCGCCGAGGGCAGCTGGAACTACTCTCAGACCCGCGTGCACGAAAGCTGTCATGCTGTGAGTGACATTTCCTCCTCTGGCCGTAGCCACAGAATTCACGTGATGGATCCACCAAAAACGGGCATGTAGCTTACCCCGTTTTTCGCTATGAAACTATCATCTCATCACTCTCAGCCCCTTGTCACCACTTCACACCGGCCCCATTCCCTCCCAGGATTCATTCCTGGACACCAGAACCAAGGCCACTGCCACCCCCTCCTGAGAGGGCAGGTTCCCCGAGTGCGCCCAGCACCTGGCGGCCGCGCTCTTCGGCCAGTCGGAGAGGTCGCACGTTTTCAGAGAATGTGCAGTAAAAGCTGAGAGCCCCCAAAAGCTCTCCGAGAAGTTAAAAATAAATACGAATATAAAACTTGGCATAAAAACTGCAGCTCCTGAGTCCTTTGGGCACGAAAGGGGTGATTGGGCCCTCTGTGGGCTGTCCCCCCATCCAGTGTAGGGATACACCCCACAGGAAGGCCCCAGGCAGGTCCCAGACCCTTGATGGCCCACGTCCCCGAGGCCCCCTCTTTCTCGCAGCTGACCACTGCCTGGCTGCTCTCCCCTGGTTGGCTGACCTCTGCCCTTTCTGGCCCTCGGCCAGCATGTCCGTGGAGGAGCCGCTGAGCTCCAGGCCCCGCAGGCCCCTCTCTGCGATCCGCTGAGGCCCCTCCAACTTAGGCAGGCTCCTTTCAGACGGCGATTCCAGCCTTTCTTTCCAAAGCCACTTTGAACACCCTGGTTTCCCTGCTCGTGGCCCTGCTCCAGATATGCACCGGGTCTGAACACTGCTCTGTGGCTTAACAGCCCTTGTCTCAGGCTTCAGAGCCATCGCCAAAGGGGGCTGCGAAAGGACCTGAGTGGTTTGTTCAAAAGAAGCAAACCGTGGAGAGTGTATAAGCTGCAGCGGGCAATTCAACCTCTTCCTCCGCAAATAAACTATTTCCTAACGTCCCGCCGCGCACAGTAATGCCCACGAAAGTAGTTTGCGCTGTGCCTAGCTAGTAAAACTCGTGGCTAAACTTAAGTGTCCCCAAGTAATGCCTTTTAAACGGATTTTTTTAAAGAGCTGCTCTCCGTGGTCTAATAAAGCCTCGCTGTGTGCAGCAGGCTCGTCACCAGACGCTGCTGTCACATGGGGACCGACGGGGACCCCTGTCCCGACAGAAGAGACGCAGCCTCCGCACCAACGCGTCCCTGCTGGCTTTAAAGTCGCCAGGACATTGTAATGATGGGCTGGCACCCAGCTCTCGCCCCCAGGGCTCATCGATCCCCACGGGTTTGCAGTGGAAGGCAGCTCAGCCCGAACGTCCCAGGTGACAGCCTGTGCGAGACTCAACCAAAGCACGTGTTTGGACTATAGAAAACACAAGTGTCCACTCTGCAGTGGCCGCCCAGCCTCCCCGGGGCCACGGCGACCTCTCCTTTTCCCCTCAAGGGCCACTGAGGCCTCTGTCCCCTGGGGAAGAAGGGGGAACGTTGTGGCAAAGTCCCACACAAGTGACACTGCACGCAGTGACTCCACACACGTGCACACGTGTGTGAGGGAGGAGGGGTGGGGTGCACGTGAGGGTGTGCGAGACATCTACGTGTGAGATCTCTGTGGGTGAGGCGTGTGACCCACGTGTAACATGTATCTATGCATGTGAGTATGTGTAAGAGAAACACACTCGTAGAGAGAGCAGTATGTGTTCCCAAGTGACAGCTATCTGTAAAGGTGACAGAAGGATGCTGGCAAAATGTATGGAGGCCTTGCGGTGCAGCCCCCCGCGGCCGAGGGTGCAGGCACGCCTCGCTTCACGGCACTTCACGGCACTGCGTTTTTATAAAGAGAAGGCAGGTCCCCGCACCGGCAAACAGACCACGACCCACTTCCCTGCAGGGCCCGGAACCGCAGCCGCAGCGCCCGAGGTCGGCCTGTGCACGCCCACCGGCCCGGGGCCAGACGCCGAGCTCTCCAGGACCGGGTCACGACCCTGGCCGCGCCGTGCCCGTCACACAGACCCACGCTTCAGATGGACGGAAGGCCTCTCAGGCCTGTCGTGGGCCCCGCGTGGGTGGCTCCTCCCGTCTGGAGCTCTCTGCTCCCGCTCGGAGACCGATGCCAGCGCTCCCCTCCCCGAGGGCGACGGTGATGCGAATGTCTTACCTAAGCCCGCCAAACAAGGGCGAGGGGACAGGAGAGGGGACGAGAGAAGACGGGACCACTGGAGCCTGACGCCTCCGCCCCTCCCCCACTGCCCAGGCCCAGCAGTGCTTGGCCCGTGGCCCTGAGAGCCGAGGAAGCAAAAGCCAGCGTTTCTGTCCAGAAATCTTCCTTTACTGTCACCCTCTTCAGATGTATCAAGTAACACCAAAGCCAACTACACAGGCTGCTAGAGATTTCCGAACTCTGTAGCATCCGGATGTTAAATGAGTAAGACAGTGTGTGTGAGCACTGCATGGGAGGGCCCAGGGCTTCACAGTGAAGATGGAGCAGGGTAGATACGCTTACAGTTTCCAGAGAGCTGTCGCTGTGCTCCCGGTCATCCCCAGCTAGAACCTACACGCACACTGAGTGACCCCAGATGAGGGCTCCCCCCGCCGTTGCTCTCCTGAGCCTGCCACCGTCACAGGGTGACCAGGCCTCCACCCGGTGGGAAATGGGGGGGCTCCTTACCACAACCGGAGGCACCTCCAGGACCCTGTCCACGTCCTGCAGCGACAGGGGCACGTACCACAGCGCGGCCTTGTTGGTCAGCTTCGTGATGCCTTCGGAGAGAGAAGCACGTGAGTGACAGCCGAGGCAGAGGGCGGGGGCACCGGGAAGCCGGCAGGTGACCAGACGCTCCAGCCTGTGACCCCTGACCCCCAACGCTGCCCCTCGCTGCTGGAAAGACTCCAGATCACCTGGTTTAAGCCTGGGAACTCCCAGGCCATCGGCTTTCTAGCACTTTCTAACACAAGACGGCTCACACTCGTAGGCACCAAAACCAGGCAACCTCGTCTTGGCAGGTGTATTTACAGAAGGAGCTTCGCTCATTCACACGGCCCAGAAGCCTCTGAGGGGCGACCAGACACAGGAGAGACGTGGGAAGGGGTGGACCAGCCTCGGGCGGACGCCTCACTCAGCCACCTCCCAGAGAAGAGGGGGACCGGGCTTGGGGCATGCCAGGCTGGGCTTGGGACCCCATCGGCAGATCCGGCTGACACTGATTTCAAACTCAAACCCCCTGCTGAGAACCTCCAGTCACTGCCGGATGTGCCCACCTATCTAAAGGCTGCCAAGAGCACCTCCCACGGGGGTGGGGGCGGGGACACAAAGACAGAGCATCCGGGCAGGGGGGAGGCGGTGCCGGGCCACCGGCCCAGAGCACAGCTGTGAGTTAGCCGTCACCGCCCCTCTCTGCAGCTCAGTGCTCCCCACCAGAGGCCTGTATTTGCTGCCGGCCTCTCACACCTCCAACCCAGAAGCTTCTGGATGGAGTGCTGTGATGGGTGGCAGGCTGATGACCTCTGCTCTGGGTGGAAGGGAACAGAACCTTCCTGGGGGCACTGAGCCCGGCCTCAGGTAGGAGTGAGGCTGCCCCACCTGCTGAGAACCACAGGCCAAAAGAAATCGCCTGTCCAGAGCCCTCACTGGTACAGGTGGGCACCCGAGGCCCAGAGGGGTCAAGGCGTTTGCCTAGGGTCACACAGCAACCACCACCACTCCAAGTAGAGACCCAGGCCTCCCAAGAAGCATGGGCAAGGAAGCGTCCCAAAGCAGAGGAGCACAGTGAAACAGGAAGAGAGAGGCAGTGGGAAAGGCGGGGAGCAGCCCAGCGACCCCCCAAAGCCCAAGGTGAACCCGGGGCTTCAGCTTCCTCCCCCCGGGGCCAAGCCCTGCGGGGCCAATTAGAAACACAGCACCATTGGGACAACAGGCTCCCGCGCTCGGTAACCACAGGCGAACACGGAGAAATATCTTCACTGCACTTTGACTCAGAGTGAATCTGACAACCTGCTTTTGGGAATAAAGATTTCCTGTTCCACTCAGCCAGAGCCAGCCTGACAAGCCGGTTTCCATGGAAACCCCAAGTGGCCCTCCTCTGGACCTAAATGAACACCATGGAGCAAACGAGGCAAAACATACTAATTGTACGTTCTCCATCTTTTAATAAAAGCATCAAAGATAACTGCAGCATCAGAAGTATCTGTTTTACGATCTTCAGAGGGCCCAGCTCTTTTCCGGAGCCATCTGCAGCCATCACGTCCCAGTTAGCTTAATATTTTGACAGCTGCCGAGATGCACGAGGCGTCGCAGAGGCGTGAAGGCTGCTGTCTGCCTGGGCGCGCGCTCGCTCAGCTGCCTCCCGACAGGAAACACAGCTGCGGTGGAAGGGGACCCGCCAAACAGGGGACCCCCACCCCTGGAGTCGAGAAACACGAAAACATCACTCCAACAGCTTCCTGGTCCAGCCCTGCGGGCGCCCCACCTGTCACACTCACCTGCCTGCCCAGCCAGGGGGGCCCTGGCCGGCCGCTGCTCTGGGCACTGGGGGGGCCGCAGCGGCTAAGGCAGCCGTGAGCCCTGTCCTCAGAGGGCTCACATGCGAGGGACACGTGGGCAGGAGACATGTCAGGACAGGAGGCCTTGCGACCCAAGGTCCCAGAATAGTAGATTCAAACAGATGCAGATGTGGACAGACAGGAGGATGACAGAGAGACAGACGCAAAGAGAGGGGGGCACGGAGTGGGGGCCCCGAGAGGAACACCCAGAAACGAGTGGGAGAGAGGAGCTGTCAGCTCTTCAGCGGGGCTCCGGGCGGGACGCCCGAGACGCGGAGAAAAAAGCCACAGCCCTCGCCTCACTGTCCCCGCCCTGAGGTACGGAGGCACTGGGGTCCGGCCCTGCTTGGGGAAGCTGAGCAGCGCCGGCCTATCCCCGGCCTCGCTGAGCCCTGCGCTCGTGTGTGGGACGGGTACCAGCGCCTGTCCCACCATCCCGAGGGGACACCTGCGCCTCGCTGGTCCCTCCGCCGTGGGGCAGGTCAGGTTCCGCACGAGGAAGGAGCGAGGCTGGGGCACGGCCCGTCACGCGCCCACACTGGCCCTGGGCGAGAGTCGTCGCCTCCCTGTCCACTCTGCCCCCGCAGGACCCCCGAGAAAGTGCGTATGTCACTCTCAACGAAACCCTGCTGTTTCCCACCGCGCTCCCTGAGGAAGCCCCATGCAGCCCTGCACTCGCCAACGGTTCGATCCACTGCTGCGCGGCAATGCCACGCGCCAGGCTGCCAGGAGGAGGAGCCTGGGTCCTTCCCCTCGGAAGGTCACGATCCGCCCTAGAGACCTCTGAGGCCGTCTGTGTGACACGAGGTGTGCAGCAGCGTCCCGGGCACCGCCCCGACTGTGACCACCAGATACGTCCCCCCGAGACCGCCATGCCGGGCCCCCAGCGTCCCTACGATGCTGCTGCAGAGACACACAGCACGTGTCTGAGGAGGGGACGTGGCAGTGGGCGCCAAGCTTGGGGACAACGGGAGCTGGGCAGAGGCTCCGGGCTGAGGTGCGCCGGCAGCCAAGAGGCCACAGTCGGAAGGCGTGACACGTGCTCCCATGAGGACTGTGAGGCTTCCCCGGGCCCCGGTGCCAGGCGTGGGGGTGTCCTGACGGACCGCCCCACTGGCCTGTGCCTTCTGGCACCCACTCCCCAGCTGAGAACACACCCGGGGACTCTCGCGCTCCCTGAAGTTAAGGCTCAGCACGGCCCACAGGGGCTGCTGACCCCCCGTTCGCTCCCAGAGGCGGACACCTCCAAACCTGCCCCAACCCCGCACCCAGGGAGGTGCAAGCGCTTTCCCCCGTCCCAAGCGCCTGACGGGCTCGGGGCCAAGGGTGGGCGGTGGGGTCCCTACAGGACCCAGAGAAGCCCTCTGGCTCCTCGCCCCGCAACCCGCACTCTGTCCCAGGGGGCTGCGGCCTCTCACGTGCCAGAAGAGGGGCCTCGATGACGGGAATCTGCAAAGCCGGCCCCACCCCCACTTGTGAAGTCACCGGCTCCCCGATACTGGAAAACCAGGATGACAAGACACCACTGCTGCTACTGCTACCGACACGCAGGCACGGGGTCCAGGGGAGCAACGCACAGCCACTTCCCCTCTGCTGGAGTGGGCCACCCATGGGTGGGACAAACTGCGGGTGGAGGGAGGAAGGACAGGAACCCCGAGACCCCGATGAGGGAGGGCAGCCTGAGACCTGGGGGCGAGGCTGCGTGCTGGGTGTGGGGCCCGGGCCACAGACACGGGACGCTGACCGCTCCGGGCCAGGCCCCTGCTCCGCTGTGTGCACTGCTGAGGTCACCGGGACGTCCCAGGCGGGGAACTGCTCCCGGCCCCCGCGGCAGAAGCCTGGATGCCTTTACGGAGCTCTGGGCACAGCGCCGTGCAAGCAGGAAGGTGCGACACCCATCCGCTCCTGCCACACGCAGCGTGGACTCTCCACGCACGGGGTGGGTGGCCTGGGACGGGAGGTGGGCAGCAAGGGGACAGAGGGGCCTGCCTTCCTTGGCAGCAACCAGGTTATAAAAAGCCAGCACCAGTGGGAACTGGAGCCACACTCCCCTGCAGCGCCCAGTGGGAGGACGGAAAGGGTTTCCATGGTTACCACGCCAAGGAAGAGACTATTCAGATCACACTGGAGTCAAAGGTTCGCACAGCGAGCTTCCGCCCCAGCCTGGATTTGGGGCGGGGGAAGGGGGGAGGGGGGGGGAGGAGGCAGGAAGGGCGAGGCAGCAGAGGGGCCAGAGGGCGCCTGCGCCCACCCGGCTGCTCCCGCTCTCTGCTCGGCACGAGCGGGCAGCAGGCAGGGCGGGCAGCGACCGCACACGCAGGCCCAGAGCCCGCAGGCTAGGCCGAAGCCCTGCTCTGGGCATGGGCCTGCACCTCCACCCCGCCCACGGCGGAGGGTGGGGGTGGGGAGGACGCGAGGCCCTCGCGGGCAGCTTACCTGTGAGAATGTTCTCGGACATCACGTTCACCTGGACCTCCACCGAGTGCTTGGACGTGTAGGTGATCTCGGCGCTGACGTGGGCCACCTCGCCGATGCACATGGGCGACAGAAAGTCGGTGCGCTCCACGCGGGCCAGGGCGGCCACGCAGCGCTCCTGCAGAGATGGGGAGGGGGAGGGTCAGCCCGGCCTGCAGAGGGCCCCCACCTCCGCAGATGCACCCCAGAACTGCCGTCGTCTTTCTCCACTGAGAAAGTAACACGATTCGTTGACACCACGTGATCCTGAGTGCAAGACCACAGGAGGTGTCTGTCCACAGACGCCCCAGGGCCCTCCCGGGCAAACCCCAAGTGGCTCTGAGCACAGGGATCACAAGCAGCTTTTTCCTTTGATCTAATGTTTCTACAAAAGACACGCAGTGCTTTGCACAATGAGAAGTGAAAGGAGACACACACACACATTATGGAAAACACAGAAATACAGAAAACAGAGGAGGGAGGAAAAACACTCGCCATCGAAAGATAAGCGCTGTTTCTATTTCGGGATGTTTCCTTTCCAGGCTTTTCCCCCTAAGAACGGGGCTTTTACTGGTTCATTTGTTCCTTTGCCTTGATCTCTGTTTTGCCGTTCTAGTCTTACAGAATTGTACAAAAGCTATAAATTTACACTTCCATAGTCTGCTTTGTTCACCCGACAGGAGGAAAACCAACCTGCCATGTTATGACAAGCCCTGAACGATCACTGTTCTTTTATTTACATTTTATTTATCCTTCAACACAGCAATCCATCCTTGCGACTCAAAATTCGAGAGGCACAAAAGGGTGACTCTGGCCACTTGTCCCTGCCACCCAGGACACCCTCAGCAGTGGAGGGACAAAGCCTGGGAGTGCCCGGCGCTGGGGTTCCGGAACTGGGGTTCGGCTGGGGGGTCGCGACAGCCTTCCAGGGCGTGCATCGTCTGCCAGAACGTGAGGACTTCCCGGCACCCTCCACGACTGCCCTTCCCGGCACTCCGATCAAAACACGTTGATGGCCAAATAGAATCGAATATTCTTCTGTGGTAGAGATTTAGGTCAACCCCCATTGTTTACTGTGAATAATTCTGCAATGGGCAACCCCCCACTTACGCCGTCCTCAGTGCTGGGGATTGTGTCCTGGGTGGAAGGGGCAGACACTGGGACATGTCCCCAGAGTATGCGACAGGACGGCAGCACCCGATGCGGCCCCAGCGTCCACTCTGCGTCTGCGCTCAGAGATGCCTCGTGCTCGAGCAGAGACGGTGGGTCTCCACCGCCAAACGGCGTGCACGCAAAACCAGTTGTCTCTTCAGGACGCTGGACAGCGTGCGCATGAGACGTGCCCCGAAGACTAGGCGGGGAGCGAGGAACAAAGTTCAAGTTCGAGAGCCTGTCAGCCCCTTGCCGGCCCCGGCATGCACTTTCCCAGTTAATCCTCACGGCGGCCCCTTTGCAAGGGCTAGAGAGTCCGGCTTGCAGGCCATTGCCACCAGCCGCCTGCTGCCACCAGGGCACCAACACGCAGCTCCCCCACCTGCCTGAAAACTCACCTGGTACCTGGCCAACATGCAAACCCCCTGGCCCACCCCAAGCTTGTACGACCTGCCCCTGTGGAGGAACATCAAGGGACCCCCGTTTTCACCCCTCCCAGGCGATTCCTGGGCGCGCACACCAAGGCTCTGGGACAGCTCCTGCTCCTCCTGCTGTCAACGACCCCAAGTCAGTCTCAGCAGCAGGCAGCGAGGGCACCTGGGGACGGTCGCAGGGCCAAGCCACGCCTTCCCCACTGCTGTGCGCTTGTCCCCCTCGCCCCAGCACACACACACATGCACACGCACATACACACACACACGCACACACACATCGATGTGAAAACACAGGGACTATGGCCCAGCTTTAAGGAAACTCGTGTGGCCACAGCACCCCCTGCTGGCAGAACACTGGAAGCGCAGCGCGGTGGAGCGGTTACAGGACCCACAGGCAGGGACTGGCTGCCGCCCTCCCTGGAGAGTGGAGGTGTGTGCGCCCACACGCAGACAACACAGACACACGTCCAATGCTTCTACAGGGAACGCGGCCCGGGTCTCACTCCTCACACTCATCTGAGGCGTGGATGGCCCCGAGCCATGCACAGCTGTGAGGCAGCCTTCGCCCGCAGCACGCACGCATGCAGCCAGGAGCTGAGCCAGGCCTGGGCCCTGGCGGGGATGGGACAATCAGGACCTGCACCGGGCAATGCCACACGGTGGTGGGTCTCTAAAGAGGGAGTGTGGTGATAGGGGACAGCTTCGGATGAGGGGACTGGGCAGCCTCTCTAGGGAAGGCGCATTGGATCTGAACTGACAAGGTGTCACGTGACAGGTGTGGGGGGCGTGGGCACCCCATGCAGAGGGAGGGCAGGGCAGACCAGAGAGGGAGCTGGAGGCCGGTCTGTGTGCTAGGAGGAGGTCCACGGGGCCAGGCCAGGGCCCTCTGGGATGCGTCCACGAGATGCAGGGACAGGCTGGCTCACGTTTCAGCCTGCACACTTCAGAGCTGCATGAATCTCTGGCAAAGGACACTTGTGTTCCCTCTGTAACCCGAACGCGGGCGGAATGACGTGAGGCAGAGGACACAGACACCTCTCAGTGCTGTCCCACGGGACGCTCTTAACACAGACCTGTCCGGAGCCTTCAGGCCAGGCACGGGGACACCTGGGGACAGCCTCATGCCTACTCTTCCCAGGTGGGAAGGCCACCTATGAACATCAAGCTTGGTCCTCTCCCAGCTTAAAATACTGCAGAAGAGAACACCGTCTACCGGGCAAACAGCCTTACCACGCTGTCATTGCATGAGGACGCGACCCTGTGACAGATCGTTTGCTATTCTGAGAGCTGGCGGGGCTGCTGGTGACTCTACATCCGGCTGAGCTGAGGACGACACAGGCGTGGGACCCAGGGTGGCTCTAACCTGACTGAGCGAGCCACTGTCTCCCAGGACCTAGCAGGGCGCCAGGCCTGCCCCAGGCATTCCAGAGACCAGTACGATCTGAACAGTCAAAGTATGGACTGGAGGGTGCAGGCATAGAGCAGACGCTGGGGGCAGGCCAGGAGTGCCTTTCTGGGCCCACAAGGTCAAGGGGCAAATTAGCATCCAGGTAGAGTTGGACCTTGGGCTAAACCACAGACAGGGTGAGACCACCAGGGGAGGGTGCATGGGGGCGTCCCCTGCCCTGCTCAGAGCCCCAGCAAAGCCCCTCGAAAATATTCAGCAGCCCCCAGGCCAGCAGCCAGCCACCTGGAGCTGCCTCAGGCCCCTCCTGGACCTGGAACTGGAATGTTACTATCTGGACACCACCAGCCCAGAGGCATCACCAAGCCAACATGGTCCCCTCGCACCCCCAGAGAGGTGAGGAGGAGCCGGGGCTCGAAGCACGAGTTCGAGGCCTGGATTCACAACCCAGACCAACCACCTGCCTCCCCGTGTGGCTTCAGGCCAGTGTTCAACCCCTCTGCACCTCAGTTTCCCCATCTGTGCAATGGGGATAGTAAAACGACCCTCTGCCTCTTAGGGTGGCGTGAGAACTGCATCAGCTTACAACATGGTCTCCACTGGCTCCCAACGCCTCCTCCTCACTCCCCAGTCCTGGGGCTTTTCCCCAGAGGTCCAGCTTCTCCTGCCAGGCCCGCCTGGGACCCTCACTGTCCCTGGAGAGTCTACCAAGGCACTCGGCCGCGCCCCACCCGTCAGGCTCAAGCACATCCTCTCCATGGCCACCAGAGGGCGCACTGAACGCAGCTGGGGTCGGGATCAAACCAAAGTCCCAGGGAGGCAGAGCGGTCCTCTTGCACATCCCCAGCCAGCCCAGGATACTCCTCCCCTCCCCAGCCAAGGTCCCCACGCTCACGTCTACCTATGTGCACGCACACACGCACACACCGCCCTCTCAGCATGGCAGGTGGCTAGCCGAAGCCTCAGGCACACAGAAGCCACAGACGTCCTGCTAGCCCCAAGTTAGCAGCTGTGGTGCAAGGGAGACCCCTCCCCTAGCACCCCAGGGTGGCTTCCCTCACTCTGGCTGGCCCGCAGAGAAAATGTCAGGACCCTCGGGGCCGTGGGCATGGCAGGTGACGAGCCATGCCCCACAGCTGCCCCGATGTCCTAACCCCAGAAAGCCCCGCCCTCGTCCTCAGCATCTCGGCACCTGTGTGGGCCTGCTGGCCCCACGGGCCGGGCCGCAGCACCAGCACCTGCCCACGGCCACCCAGGGGAAGGGCAGGGGAGGCACTGGGACCAGGGCAGATGTCATTCTGTGAGGGCTGGACTTCAGGAAGATTCTGAAGTCCAAGCCTCTTCCAGACAGGAGGGGAAGTGATACGAGGCAGCTGTTGGCAGGCGCCCAGCTTAGTCCCCGCCCTTCCTGGCTGAGCACCACAACACACGCCATTCCCAGGGGTCCCGACCAGGGCTGGGTGGGTGGAGCTTCCGGAAGGCCCTAGAGCAGGGAGGAGACGGCATCTCCACCCAAACTCCTTCCTGACCCAGCAGGGGGGCGCCCTGCGCACAGTGGGACAGCAGGCAGCAGACACCTACCCCGTTCTGGCTATTGCAGTGCCGAGTGCTGATGATGGCCCCCGCCTCCTCGATCATCTTCAGGATTGTCCCTCCGTGGACGTTGCCGGCCACGTTGGCGTCGTCTGGCCGCATGATCCTAGGCAAGGGGAGAGAAGCGGCAGGATGAGGCCTCTGGACAGGACAGGACGGCGCTCGGGACAGTGACAACCCAGGAGAGAGCGAGGCCCTCCAGAGAAGAAAGAACGTCCTCATTTTGGTCAGGGTGGGGTGCTCACTGCCAGGCCAGACGAGGGGTGGGGGCTGTTTCCTTGGGAGAGAGGAGGGCAGAGAGGGGGACCTGCCCTTGGATCCTGGGGAGATGGCGGGGACTTTGGGCAAAGGCAGCAAGGTGTTGGCATGGCTGCGGGGGCTCCTGACATGCCTGCCCCTCCTGGTCCCCAAACAGCCAGCAGAGCTGAATGAGCACAAGGACACAGGCTGTGGCCGCTTGGAAGATGGACAAATCTCTGAGAGCGCCACCTTCAGTTCTGAGAATGAGAAACGCATCCCACCCTGGAGACCCGTCAGCACACACCTGCCAGCTCACCAGCTGCCCCTGGCGAGCTCCTTGCTGGCACCAGAGGAAGCCACGTCCCCAGGACTGAGGGCCAGGAGTTCCCCAAGGTCACTAAAACGCCACCATAGTTCCCTAAAGAGGAAAAACCACGCCCTCGCGTGGGTAGCCTGCAGAGCGGAAGCCCCTGGACCCCCAACGAGCGAACATGGCACCCCCACTGTGGCGCTGCCCACTGTGCCCCATCCCCACAGGGCCTGGAACTTTCCCAGACAACCATCTGGCTGATGAAATCTGTCCACAGAAGCCTCAGGCCCAGAGAGAGGTGACAGGCAATGACAGGCCACGGTTCCAGAGTGGCCAGCATCCACCTGTGGGCCATCCAGCCTGCCAACGTGCCTCCGGGACAGCACCCTCCACCCTGGGCCATGGGGCCCCGTCACTCCCGCCTGGCAGCGCCCAACAGCTCCATTGGGCAGCTCGGAGGCAGTTAGACTGAGGCTGGTCCTGGCTTCCCTCTTACTGTCTGGGTGACCCAGGCGAGCTGCCAAAACCGTCACGCCTCCACTTGTCTGTAAAACAAGCGTAACAGAGCTTCCTACTCGACTGCGGGAGGAACCACATCACACGAGACGACGCAGATAACCGGCCCAACGGGTGAGCCTGGCACACGGCCAGCAAGGTAGGGGCCACCTGCGGTGTGATGTGCCCTGCTTCCTAAGGAGTTAGCTAGCCGGCTCCGAGGATGTCGGAAGCTCCAAGAATGTTCCAGAAGATGCACACCTGCATCCCAGGGTGACTGCAAGCAGTGTGCGTGTGTCACTCATGCGCAAGGCTGCCCCTCATCCCGGAAGCTCTGGCCAGGAGAATCACAGCCCGTTGGGGCCACCTGGCTTCCCGCTCTGCGTCACCGGCAGCGGCCGCGGGAACCACCCTTGCTTGGCTTCTCGAATGTTCCTTTAAGAATATTTCAAATCGACTCAAAACGCATTAAAGACTTGAACCTAAGACCTAGAACCAAAAAGCGCCTGGAAGAAAACGCAGGCAGTCAGCTCCTGGCCATCAGTCCTGGCAATAATTTTTTTTTTTGGATTTGACACTAAAAAGCAAAATTAAAGAAGTGAGACTACGTCAAGTTTAAAAGCTTCTGCAAAGCAAAAGAAACTACTAGCAAGATGAAAAAGACAACCCATGGATGGGAGAAAATAGTTGCAAATCGTATATTGGTAAAGGGTTAATTTCTAAAATATATAAAGAAATCATAAAACTCAAAGCAAAAAAAAAAAAATCAGTCCAATTCAAAGATGGGCAGAGAAACTAACAGACCTTTTTCCAAAGAGGACATACAAATGCCCAAGAAGTACGTGGCTCCCCAACACCAACATCAGAGAAATGCAAATCAAAACCCAGTGAGTCTACGGCCTCGCCACCCTGAACGCGCCCAATCCCATCCCATATCAGAAGCTAAGCAGGGCCGGACCAGGTCAGTATTTGGATGGGAGACCACCTAGGAAGACCAGGTGCTGTAGGAGTTTAAGTAAAACAACACCCCAGTGAGATATCACCTCGGAGATCAAAGATACAGAGAACAGACTGGTAGTTGCCAGGGGTGGGGGGAGTGGTGGGGTGGGTCAAGGGGTTTTCAGACAATATTGCATCACATATTTGAAAGTTGCTAAGGGCAGACCTTAAAAGTTCTCATCGCAAAAGTTGAACACAAAATGCAATACACACATGCCTCACTGTTGAATTGTACACTTGAAACCTACTGGGTTTCGTGAACCAATGTCACCATAATAAAAAACAATTAATTTTTAAAAGTTCTCATCGCAAGAAGAATAACTGGACCTATGTGAGGCTATGGGCGCTAACGTGTCGCGATCGGTCGCAGCACATACATACGTGAAATCCCCACGTGCCCCCGAAGCCGATACGTGTTGTATGCCAATTACATCTCAATGAAACCGAAAAATAAAATAGTTAAAAATTTAAAAATGTTTGAGTTTTAAAACTTTAAGCTTATACCACTATGCTGATTCTTTTTTGTTCAGTTTGAGTTAAAAGTAGCTAATTTAAATAACATAACTGCTATATCGACCTCTTTCCTGTGCATTGGTTTGGTTTTCAACTTGGTAAGGGAGGGCACAGTCCATTTGTGCACACGGCGAGGACACAGGTGCCATGTGGAGGCTGTGGAGCTGCAGGCGACAGGGCCGGGGCTGGAGGGGACAGAGCCCCTGGGCTCAGGAGGGGTGAGGACGCAGGTCCATCCTTGCCCATGAGCTTTAGGGCCTGCCTCTGAAGGGAGCCCGCCTCCCCGTGCGGGCTTCGCTTTGTCTGTCCGTGCAGGGGGCCTGTGCACAGCGTAGCTGGGAAGAGAGGCGCCATGGGGGCCCCAGCTTGGAGGAGGAAGTGCTGACACCCAGATAAGCGGCAATAAGGAAGGGAAGCGGGCAGCCTTTGACACAGAACAGGGGCCCACGCCTGGGGCCAGAGACAGTCTTGAGTCACACCCTGCAACCCTAGGGGTCCCCAGAACCCCGAGCCCACAGGCCCCACTGCCCCTAGGACTAGGGCGCTCAGTGCACTCCCAGTAGGAGCAGATGCCAGGAGCTCCAGACTGCCTGCACCACAGATGAGGCCCATGGGTGCCGGTTGACCCCCAGCCGCCTGGGTCACCCTGGGTCCTGCACCAAGCACCGTCCCAACTCCTCAGGCCGGCTGACCACCCTGCGCATGTGGCAGGCACAAACCTCTGCCCGGGACCTGATCCTGACGAGGCTCCATTCAGTACCGCAGAAGCAGGCTCACCCCTTCCCCCGGCCACCGACCAGACACCCCCCGCCCCCCACCCCCCTGCAGCCTTGGCGGCTCCAGTCCCTGCCTTCACCCCACTGCCCAGCGATGCGCCGGCATCCGCCCCATCTGCCTCTGCTTCTCTCCTTCCTTCCTTCCCTCCAAATGGCTCCGGGCTGCCAGGCAGCGCTGTCCCCCAGGACCCCCCCAAACGGCCCGGTCACTCTCCCGGGCCCTTCTTCCTCGACGCGCCTCCCCCAGAGCCCCCGCCGTGGCCGGGTCATCCTGGAGGGCAGCCAGGAGAACGTGCAGCCCTAATGCGAGCTTGCCTCTGTCCATCCTAAGTAAAGACATGGGCAGGACACTTCGCTGTCATTACAGAAGAAAACAAGGCCCAGCAGAGCAAGAGTGACCCCCAGCAGCAATGCCCCATCTCTGAGCCAGGGAGGCGGTGGGTGGGGGGCCCAAGAGGCCGGGGGGCTGGCAGATTGGCTGCGCAGGGATGAGCCCAGGATGCCAAAGCTTCGGGATTTTTGAGACAGCCCAGAGACCCAGAGTTTAACGGGGATGGTGGCCCCGGACTGAAGTGTCCCCACACCACAGGGGCGGCTCAGGTGGCAGGCGGGACCCATCCTGGGGGAGCTGCGACCAGCATCCCGCTCCCACCTCTCTCTGCGCCCCCACCCAGCCACCCTGCGCATCTCCCACTCCTGGACCCCAGAAACTTCGGGGGAAGGAGGCCATCTTGGGGGCATTCCCACATCCCCCACCCCATCCTCTCAGCTGGCCGGTGGCGTGGCAGCCTTCCCTCCGCAGGTGCGTCCCTGAGTGTCCTTGGCCCCACTTCCGGCTCTCCCGCCCTCTCAGCCACTGGCCAGCAGCCCCGACCCTCTATGTCATCCTATCCCCGAGCACAGACGACAGGCCAGGGCTGGGGCCGAAGGCTAACGGAAGTGGGCCCCCTGCCCCTCTGAGGCACAGGCCAGACTGACAGCAAGAATTCTGATGGGGCCATCAAACCCAGGTCCAGGGGTCACTCCCAGAAGGGGCGGCCACCCCACAGGGACTCCGGAACACTCTCCAGAGGAAGTGACACCCGGGCCATGGGAATGTTCCAGAGAGAGGGGGTGGGGCACTCAGCCAGGAGAGCTCAGTGAGTCCAGAGACAGAAGGCAATACCCCACAGCTGGCCGGTGGCCTCTGTGTGTGTCTGTGTCTGTGTATCTGTGTGTGTTCTGTCTGTGTGTGTATTTATGTCCTGCGTCTGTGTCCATGTGTCTGTGTGTGTCTGTATCTGTGTGTCTGTGTCTATGTGTTTGTGTCTGAGTCTGTATGTGTCAGTCTGTGTCTGTGCCTGTGTCCGTGTGTCTGTGTGTGCAGAGAAGGGCAGGAGCTCATCACCCAGGTCCAGGGCTGGGACCAGGGCAGGCTGGGGAGCCTCAGGAGACACTGAAGCCGGTGGCGTGCAGGGAGGTCCTTCCCACGGTGGAGTGGACAGTGGGCTTCTGACCCATGCTCACCCAGTGTCCCAAGAATGACCTCCTTAAGCAGGAGCAGTTGTCACCCCCTGCTCAGACCCTGCTGGGTCCCTCTCACCTACAAACTGAAGACGCAGGCCTGCAGCCAGGCCCCTGAAGCCCTCACTGTCCTGACCCGCCTCCCGCTGCCCTGCAGGATTCCACGCTGGGCCTGCCCAAACCAGTTCCGTGGGCCAGGCCCCCCGCCAGGCCCGTGCCCACCCACCCCTGCAGCATCCGACCTCCGCTCTGTGAAGGAAGGGGCCCCATCTACAAACTGGGGAGCTCGAGGGGATGCAGCCTTATAACAGATGACCTGACACCACCCGTGACCACTGCTAACGCTGTAGCCACGCCGTGGGAACTTATCCTACCGACGCGTCCACCCAGCATGAAACCGAGTGTGTTCCAAGTCACTCGCTGCAAAGCTGTTTCCAATCAGAAGACTGGCCGTGTCATATATCCACCAATAAGGGACCAGTCAGACTGAGCTACATCCACACCTGCGACAGTGCACAGCCTCAAGCACGAGGGAGGACCAGAGGCGATGGGGACCAGGTGACTATGCCTGCAGGGACACTGCAGACCCTCTCCGGATGTGGGAACGGGAAGCTACCGCTGGCCCCGGAAAAGGGACAGAGCACTGGACCTGAGAGGGAAACGTCACCCAGAGGCCTCCACGGCCGTGGGAATTCAAAACCACGTCAAACTGGTCTTTGAAGTTTCTTCAAAGCACAGCTCAGATGCATGTCCTCAGCAAGGCCTTCCTTGATCTTGCCTCCCCGAAGCCACTGTCCCCTGGACGGGCCAGCACCGGGCCCCAGGGCTGTCTGCAGCAGGGGCACTGGGTGCAGCCCACCCTCCGCTAGACAGCACCGTGGGCGGGGGCAGGAGAGGCGCAGGGGAATGGAGCTGGAAAGGGCGGGCAAGGGACAGCCTGGGGACCAGGCAGAGCCGCCCGTTCCTGCTGTGTGTTCCCTGAGTCCAGTCTCACCGCAGATCCTCTGCGGGCCAGCCGCGTCCCCCTGCAACTCAGGGTCCTAAGACCAAGCCAGTACCGGCCCCACACTGGGACTCTGTCCTGGTGAACTGCGTCCCCCAAAGAGGTACGTCCATGTCCTCACCCCCAGCCCCTGTGACCGGGACCTTGTTTGGAAATAGGGTCTTCACAGGTGTAATCGAGCTAAGACGAGGTCACGAGGGCGGGCTGTATTCCAGTGGAACTGGTGTCCTCAGAAGAGGGTATCTGGTCACGTGAGAAGGACACATGGACAGGGATGAGGCCACATGACCACGGGGCCAGAGACCACAGTGATTCTTCTACAAGCCAAGGAGCAGGGGACTCGCCAGCGGCCACCAGAAGCTGGAGGAGGAGGGAGGACCCGCCCTCGGGGCCCGCAGAGGGAGCACAGCCGCCCTGGTCTGGGGGTACGTGGCCTCCAGGTGGTGAGTGCACGCATTTCTGTTGTCTAAGCCACTCGGTACCCCACAGGTTGACACGGGCTGTGTCCCTGGTGGCCCCAGCAGGCAGCAGCGAGCGTCAGGGACGAGCCCCACAGGGCCTGCTTCCGTGGCCTCAACTCCAGCCTGGCTCAGCTCCTGGCCCCCGAGCCCGGCCAGCCCAGGCTGGGCCCCTGCTGGCCTTGTGGCAGCCCCACAGGCGCTGACCCCTGCCTGCCCCTCCGGCAGCCCCATCCCCACCCCTACCCCCCCACGGGCCAGCTCCTCTGATTCTGAGCGAAAATGTCACTGCTAAAATTAAATGTCACTGCTGTGTGAGTTCCACGGTAACCAGGGGTGTTTTCGTTATCAGTCAAAGCTGAAATATCCATCTGACATAGGGGTGGCAGCAGCCAGCACAGCCAGGTTTCCGCGACAAGGACGCCCTTCTCAGGGTTTCCGCCTGCGTCCCAAAGACGGGCAGAGCCTCTGGGCCAGCCGCTGAGGTCCCGGCGGGGCCTGGAGGTGCTGGAAGCCCCCTGGACGTGTCCTTTCTGAATCAGGCTCAAAGCAGAGAGGCAGCCGCAGGTGGCCACGGGGCTTCCTTCCCGCTCAGCACAGGGGGCAGTGCCCGGCGGGATCCGAGCTGGGCTCTGAGGACGCGGGGAGGAAGAGCCGGAACTGCCATCCGGGCAGGAAATGGGCTGCGGGCTCACCTCTCGGCCGGGACGTACCAGGAGGCCCGCCTGGGGGACAGGCTGTTTCCCCCGCAGCCTTGACCTCGGGGCCGGAAGCCAGGGTCAGGCTCACGTGAACACCTCGTCTCTCCATGGGGGGCCCTGATGGAACATGGCACTGCACATCCTCTCCAATCTGCTGCCTGAGAAGGTTGTGGCAAAGGTCCTCCAGCCCCCAGAGACCCCGCTACGCTGCCCAGAAGGGCAGGGGCACGAAAACCAGCTGGGCCCGGAAACAGTCCCTGGGAGGCCCCAAGCAGGACATGGAATGGACCAGCGGAAGCTCCCCGTGCGGCCCGCCGACCAGCACCCACCGGCCCCAACCCAAGAAGCCCACCAGAGTGACAAAGGGAGCACGGGGCAGCAAGGCCTAGGGAGAAGCAGCTGCCATCACCCCTGGGCTCGGGCCGGGTGGGGGCGTGCCTCGCCGAGGCGCCTCACTCTTCCAAGCACCCACGATCTATCCCTGCTGTGAGTCCAGGTGGCCACCCGAGGTGGGACTTCCTGTCCCAGCTTTGGTTAACCACCCAGCATCCAGGGCCAGGGCCAGCTGCCACTGGCCACATGAAGCCAGCCAGCCTGCTGGACACAGGGGCCAGCCACCTCCCTTCTGCCACCCGACCGACCCCTTCAGTGCCCCTGGACAGACCCCCTGCCACAGTGGCAGCCGCACAAGAGACTTGTGGCCAGAGGTACCTGCTCAGCTGGGAAGCCATGCCAGCTGGGACATCCCAGGTCCAGAGAGGCAAGGGAGACAGCTGGCGTCACCGAGTCACCCATCCTCCCCACCAAAAGCATCTTCACCACTTCCTGCCATGCCGGATCTAGTGGGGCGCAGCCCGGCCCCCCGGGCTACCGCTGAACCAGGAAGAGGCTGCTTTGCCAACCCGCGGAGTCCACAAGAAGCCGGTGTCATAAAAACCTCGTTTTGTAAATCCTCACGAGAAGGAGTGAATCTACGAGCCCTCCAGCTGCCGTGCCATGGGACGGAGAAGTCACAGGGGCCGCCTCCGAGAGGCCTCGGGAGGCCAGCGGAGAGGGTGCCGCCTGCCCGGCCTTGCTCAGTGGCCTACAAAGGCCTGGCCCCACGGCAGGTGGGAGGAGGGTCATGGGCCAGAGTGCAGCTCACAGTGACAGGTCCCATCACACATGCAACCCGGCTTCCTGCTCGAGGGTGCTGGCATCCGACACCACGCCCGAGGCCACCTCCCCAAGGTCCGATGAACCACTGGCGAGAGAAGTGGGCAGGCAGTGCCACCAGCTCACCAGCCTCAGCTGTCCTCCGGCCAATCCCTCCTCCCCCGTCCACACTCAGCTCACCGTCCCGCCCACTCCCAGGTGTGTGGGCTCCCTCTCCCAGGGGGGCCTGCACGCACCCTCCACCTCCTTCCGCCTCCCCTTCCAGGTGAGGAAGAAAGCAGTCCACAGATCAGGGTGACCTTGAGAGGAGGCTGCATGTGTGACAACGGTGGCTGTGCCCAACACCACCCCCTCCAAGAAACATCACCTCCCGGGAAGTGTGCGGCGAGTCCCCAGCTGGTGCACTGGGCACGGGACACCCTGTCAGTCAGGAGAGGCTCCGGCCACCGCGAATGAATGCATCAGCCTGAGGACCACTCAAGGCAGCTCCCAAAACCTGCCTCCTGGCCACCGGTCCACCTGGACCGTGGGGCAAGTGTGGCAGGTATGCCATCAGGGGTCAAGTCAGGGCAGAAGGCCACTTAGACTGAGCACACACGGCCCGCACACTGGCTCAGACAGACCCCTCGTCAAAGCGAGCGCACTTCTGCCTTACAAACAGGCCCCAGTCTGAGGACGTCTATAAATATAACTACCAGAAGCACCAGCGCCATTGCCACAACCCTCCCACCTTTACGTAAAGAGAGAAAGGAAATTCCAGACTGGCTGACACCACAGCACCAGGTGGTGCTGGGTGGAACCGGGTCCCAGGCCTGGGCCGGGCGGGTGGCAGCTCTGCCAGCCCGGCGTGCGGCGTGCCGAGAAGCCAGGCAGGGGAGGGGGCTCTGAAGGGGCAGAGGGGCTTGATCACACCGGAGAGGTCTACCTGGAAGGAAGTCAGGGCTGAAAACCTTCCCAGAAGCCTTCCCAACTGACGTGGCCGAGCAGGGGTCCCTCAGCTGCTCCCCAGGGTGCTCCGCTCTGAGTAGTTGTGAGTAGAAGTGACCCCATTTACAGGCAGCTCCTCAGCCATTCTCGTGACGCAGGCCAGCAGTCCCTCTCACCACTGTGCCCCCAACACCTAGCCCCCTGAATGTGTGCCGAGCTGCAGAGTGAGTGGGGAGACACCCCCAACCCGCCCTCACTCACCCCGGACCCTGAGTCCCCTTGGGTCAGCTGGACACTCAAGACCTTTACATGCCTGGTTGGGGGCCTGTCCTGTCCCCCACAAAAAGCCTGGACCAAGAGGCCAAACATGTGGCTTCCACAGGCCACGCTGGACACAGACCAGCGATCCCCAGAGGGCCGCACGCCGGGTGTGGTCCAGACAGTTCTCACCTTCAGGTGGGGAAAAGACCCCCAAGGCCGCGAAGCACCCCAGAGCCAGGTATCTAGACCCCTCGGCTCTGCCCACCCTGGTTCCCCAGACCGGGGCCACCCCCAGACACCCCGCCGCTGGCCACCCCTGGTTCCCCCACAGCTCCTGACTCACTGCTTGGCCCTCCTCCCAGGGCAGGCCTCATCGGCTCGCTTCTGGAAGAATTTTAGGGGCGAGCCTCGCCGAAGCAGGAGCATGGTCTCTGCCGGCTCCACCGGTCCCTCCCGGAGCCACAGCCAGATGGGCCTGGACAGGGCCCCGCCCCCCGAAGTGGTGCCCTTTGGACTCGGCCCCTCCCTGCACGGGGGCCCCGCGCCTCCCTAAGCAACCCTGGCTTCTCTCCCCACGGGGCACGCTTGGCACGCCACCACCCAGAGAAGGGACGGCCGCAGCATCACTGGGAAATCGGAGCTGAGGGACATCTATGAAATTGCCTGGTTCAAGCCCCAGCTTCCGCCCGGGAGGAAAGGGGGAACGGAGAAGGAAGGATGCTAGCCCCAGGCCCACGTGGCTCAGACACGAAGGGCCACACACAGTACAGGCGGGTCCCCAGAAGCAAGGTCGGCCAGCGAGAGGCACGGGTCAAAAGCACGAGAAGAATGTGCCCAGAGGTGTCCCTCGTGACGCCCAAACTGGAAACGACTGGGCGCCCACCCGCAGGGGAAGGGACAGCGCGTGGCCCGAGGTGGTGGCACTCGGGGACGGAAGGAAGGCCGAGGGAGGCATGGCGGCGTGGGCGGGCCTCGCAGCGGCCGTGCTGGGGGAGGAAGAGGAGAGACGGAGAGGAGCACGTGGTGTTTCCATTTTTATAAAATTCTAGAAAGCGTAAACTCAGCTGTGGGTGGGTGGCTGCCTGGGATGGGGGTGGGGGCAGAGGGAGGGCTGCCTACGGGGCGGGAAGGCACCCCACGAGGCTGGGCACCGTCACTCCCTCGACCGCGGCGACAGCGTCACAGGTGTGCCCATGTAGCAATTCACCAAGCTGCTCCCTTGAAGTACGAGGGGTCACGTGAAGTACAGCGCAGCACTGGCATCGGGGTGAAAGGCCGCGCCCCCCACCCAGCCCCACCGCACAGACGCCCGCCACCCCTACTTGACTCACTGACCCAAGGAGGGTTTACTGGAACCCAGCCCACCTCTGCAAGAGGTGGCAGCGACTGCCACAAAGTCCCCAGTGATCCAAGCTGTGCCGCAAGTAGGGTCCCCCAAGTGCCCCGGCCACCGGCACTGTGCCCGAGGCCCCCAGAGGTAGAAGGGAGGTCGTGGACGGCCCTGGGAGCTCCAGGTGAGCGGGGCTGAGGGCCCGACTGGCCGAGCACAGCCAGGCGCCACTGCGGCCCTGATCAAAGGCGTCTCCCGCCCACAGGGCTGGCAGTGAAGCCACAGCGGGCAGATGAGCCGGGCCTGGAGTAACCACATCCCAGGCCTGTGCTCCACGTGGCCATGCCAAGTCGCACCTGGCAGGGCTCCCAGCCTCCCCTGGGAGACACCTCCTGAAGACAATGGGCCTGAAGGCCTGGGGGGAGAGTCAGGCTGGACCGTGAAGGGGCCCAGGAGACAGCAGGGCGACCCTCCCAGCCTCTGGCATCCAGTAGCCCAGGCCACCAGGCATCACCCACAGACCACATCCACAGGTGCCCCAAGAGGCCACATGTTAATGCTCAGGGCCAGCTGGCCCCGGAAACCTGATCTGGGCCAGAGTTGTGGCTCTGCCACCCCGGTCATGTGCCTGTAAGTCAGTCACTGTACCTGTAAGGTCACTTTCTTCACCTGTGCCATGGAGGCTAAGCGCAGAGCTGCGAGGTCCTTGCACTGTCACACCTTACATTACCTCCTACGCTCCCTGGATCTAGAAAAAGTCCCCAGCGTGGCTGAGCGCCAAGGCTGGGCCATTGGAGGAACCAACCAAGACACTGCTGACAGAATAAAGACACGAGGCGCAGACTAGAAGAAAATATTTACAAAACACACACCCGAGGAAGAATGTGGATCTAAAATATACAAAGATCTCCTAAAACGCAATGGTGATAAACAACCCCATATGAAAATGGGCAACTTCCTACAAAACTGAGCACACTTTTAGCTACTTCTAGTGTAGCCATATGCCACGAATTATATAAAAACAAACATAAAAATTCAGAACACGACTGCTGCCTCGGGGTACAGGGCTGGTCCCTGACAGCTGTTAGGGCCCTCTGCTCCACAACACGCCACGAGGTGGGAACACTGGGTTTGCAAAAGCAATTCTCTCTCCTGACACTTTGAGTCCCAGTCTGAGAGCTACCTCCGCAGCTTGGATTCAAATTCAATTGCTCTGACATCTCTGATGAGCAATGGAACGTGCCTGCGGGACAGTGGCACAGCTCGGCGCACGGCTGCTCTGCGCCCACTCCCAACCTTGGTCACAACCGCCGGCCCCCGGCCTGACCCCAAGCCTGAGCCGCCGGGCCCTGACGCCTAACAGGGCTAAATTCAGGGGTGTAAGGGGGCGTGGTCTTGGGACAGTCTCGATGGGCGGGCAGGCAGGCCAGGACAGTAAGGGCCTGCCAGCCGCCAGGGGCCAGGGTGAAATCGCAGAACAATGGCGGGGTGTGGGGGGAAGGCCAGCAGAGGCAGGGTTGGCGTTCAGGGAGGGGGCTCCCAGGCAGGGCCACAGAGCGATGGAGACATGCACGGGTCATGCCCAGAACCCCAGAGACACGGCCTTCTCCTGCAAGGGAACGACACGCATGATGAGCACCCTGAGTTCTGCAGGGCACGACTGGCACGGTCGCCCCCGGACTCTGCTCCTGTCTTCAGGGTCAGAGATAAACGCCCCCCAGAAACAGGCAGTGTTAAAAAGGGAGGAGCCGTGACATGGGCGGAGGCCGAGGCTGGAAAGTCAGGTTTGTGGTTTCAGCCGTCACTTATCAGGCTGTGACCTTGACAAGTAACCCAGCCTCTCAGAAACCATTTCACAATCTATAAAAAGAGGTGTGTCCACAGGCAACAAAAAAAGATGAAAGTGAACCCCTACCTCACACCATCTATGAGATGAATTCAAAATAGAGCACAAGAGGCCAGAGCCCTAAATGGAAAAGCTGAAACTGGACAACTCTTCTAAGGAGACATGGGGGTGGACCTCTGTGGCTGTGGGTGTGACAATGGTTTCTTAGACGCGAGGATAAAAGCAGAAGCAACAGCACGACCAAAAGATAAGCTGGACATCAACATTTACAGATTTTGTGCTTCCAAAGATAACACCAAAAGTGAGAACGCCATCACAGCCACAGTGAGGTACCGCTTCACACCTGTAAGGATGGCTATTTTAGAAAGACGAGAACCAACAAGTGCAGTGAGGATGTGGGGAAAAGGGAACCCACGTGTACTGTCAGTGGGACTGTGAACTGATGCAGCCGCTATGGGAAACAGTGTGGAGGCGCCTCAAAAAATTAAACGTAGAACTAGCGTATGATGCAGCAACCCCACTTCTGGGTATTGAGCTGAAGAAAAAGAAAGCGGTAACTTAGAGAGATATATAACACCATGTTCACGGCAGCATTATTCAGAATAGCCAGGACATGGACACGACCTGGTGTCCATCCAAGGAATGATGGGTAAAAAATCTGGTATATTTATGTGTGTGTGTGTGTGTGTGTGTGTGTGTATATATGTACATATATACACACATTTATATGTACACATATACATATACACGTATCTGTATATACGTATATGTAATGGAATATTATTCAGCCATGAAAAAGGATGACCTCTTGCCATGTGCTACAACATGGATGGACCCTGACATCATTATGCTAAGTCAAATAAGTCAGAAAAGACAAGCTATAACCTCACATGTGGAATCTTAAAAAAAAAAAAAGTTCATAGAGAACAGACTGGTGGTGGCTGCCAGAAGCAGGGGGCAGATGGATGGGAGAAATGGTGGAAAGGGGTCAAAACGTAGAAATTTCTAGTTATAAAATGGTCACGAGGCTGTCATGCACAGCGTGGTGGCTGTGGCCAATTCCACTACATTGCAGATTTGAAAGTGTCTAGGAGAATAAAAATTCTCATCGCAAGAAAAAACCTTTTTTAACTGTGTGTGGTGAGGGATGTTGACGACAGACTCTGATCATTTTGCAATATATACAAATACTGAGTCATTACATTTTACACCTGAAACTAATATAATGTTATACGTCAATTACACCCCCAATGTTTTCAAAAGTGAAAAGACAACCCACTGAACGGGAGAAAAATCTTCGCAATCATCTATCTGAGAAAGAACATATCTATAATATAGAAGGAGCTCTAACAAAAGAGAAATAAAGACTAATAAGTCAACTAAAAAAACAGGCCGAGGATGGAAATAAACATTTCTCCAAAAATGTACAAATGACCCATAAGGACTTGAAAAGATACTCGAGTCAGTTGTCAGGAAAATTCAAATCAAGACCACAAGGCAATGAGATGCCACTTCCCGCCCACAAGAATGACGAGACCCAGGAGGACAGATCGTATGGAGCAAGCGCTGGCGAGCGGGGTGGAGGCTGGCACTGCTCGTGGGGACGTCAAACGGGGCAGCCACTTGGGGAAACAGTCTGACGAGTCCTCAAAAGGTTAAATCCAGATGTAGATCGACAAAAAGGGGTGCCGTGGACAGTGACCTCACGGGGTGATCCTATCGTAAACTCCGACCTGGGCAGGGGATGGTGGGCGGTCAGGCTCCGGGCCTGGGACTTCTTCAGTGACAGGTTTTAAGCCCTGTCCTGTTGTTCTTGTGCATCTAAGTCAACACACCTTTGAAATGCCAAAAGGGGGCATTAACCCCGCAGAGAGCACAGGATCTTGGTGACTAGCCCGTAATCCAATCCCTGCCTGGCCTTCTCCCACCCCCATGTAATGTCGCCCTCCCTCCTTCATTTCAAAGACATCAAAGAAACAGTTATTCTCAGGAGCATCTGAGATCTTCCTCCCCGGCATATGTCGTCAGTTTGGCTCAAATAAAATCTTACAAAAAATTCTCTACGGTGTAAGTGTTTCTTACGACAACACAGAATTAGCATAGGACCTGACAATGCCACTCCGGGGTGAGCTGATTTTACTCATTTTTTCCTCACACTGGTCAGTTCTCTCACTCCCCAGTGCCCGCTGCGTGTCCTACGATTCAATGCAGTTTTGACACAGAAGGGCTCAGAGCTGGCGCAGACCCCACGCTGAAGGGCTCAGTCCCACAAGACTGCCCCCGCTTTGGACACTCGTACAAGTCCCAGGCCACCTGGACTTCGGATGGACCAGCTAAGGGAGGGGTTCCCACGCCCCCCTCCTCAGGCGGGATAATTTGCCGGAGCGGCTCACAGGACTCAGGAGAACGTTTGTGTACTGGTTTATTATAAAGGGTACATGCCACTCGGAACGGCAAACGGGAGAGATGTCCAGGGCAAAGAATGCATGGGGTGGGGAGGCGTGAAGCACCCCACAGAGGCAGGATCAATTAAATTGCCGGTGACACTCAACCTCCAGCCCGTGTCACCTCCAGCCCATCGTCCCCCACACCTCGGCCAGGGGTGGGGCTGAAAGTGCTAACTCTAATCCTACTCAGGTCTTGCCAGCTACCAGCGCCCATCCTGAAGCTATCTTGGGGTCCCCAGGCACCAGCCATCTCATTAGCATACGAAAGACACTCCCATTGGGTTTTAGGAGCTGTGTGCAGGGACCCAAGGACAAAAACCAAATAAATATGTCAACATCTGTCCACACAAAAAATTGTACGTGAATATCCATAGTACCATCATGAGTAATAGCTAAAAGGTGGAATGTGGACATGCCACTAACCCCCCTTCCCGTCACCCACACTGGAACATCACGACGACCAGCTACAATGAAGACGAACTTGAAAGCATCAGGCTCAGTGACAAAGCCAGTCTCTTGAGTCCATTTATTTGAAATGTCCAGACAGGCAAATCTATAGAGAAAGACTATAGATGACTGGCGTGGGGCGGAGGGGGGATCCATGAGGAGAAAGAGCTAAAGCAGGGGTCCTTAACCCCACCCCCACCTGGCCGTGCAGCCCGAGGTGAGTGGCAGGAGGTGCGTAGCAGGCGGTGAGAAGCCAACGAGTGAGCAAAGTGTCATCTGCATCTGCAGCCACTCCCCAGCGCCAGCATCACCGCCTCAGCTCCACCTCAGACCATCAGGCATTAGACGCTCCTAGGAGCACTGGTCCCTGGTGCCAAAAAAGGTTGGGGACCACTGGGCTAAATAAAGGGTACAAGGTTTCTCTTCCGGGACACGAAACTGTTCTAAAGCTGATACCGGTGATGGTTGCTCTAAATAGACTAACAGCCACTGGCTTGTACCCTTCACTGGAGAAATCATGGGATGTGAATGGTGCCCCAATAAAGCTGGCACAAAACGGGGGCACGCACAGCCACCCAACACCGCTTCTGTAAAGTTCTGAAGAAAGAAAACTCTTGAACCCATCCCTCAAGGAAAGCTCGCTCTGGCCCTAAAACAAGACCACACGAAATCGCAGCCCGCCCTCCTCCAGGGGAGAGGGGACACCCGTGTCGCGTTGGCGCAATCTGGCAGCACCGCTGTTGGCACGCAGGGTGCTTTGATCTCCGCACCTGTCTCAAGCCCTCAAAGGCGCCAGCTTCCCAGAGTCCAGGCCCGGAAGCCCAGCGAGGTTCTGATGGACCAGGAGGCAAGAGAATCCCATTGTTAATCAGGCCACAGTCAGAGGCTGCGACGTGCTGATCCGCCCTGCGGCCAGGCCGGGGGACGTTTCTGCTGGGATGGCTGACATCCCGTCCCCCACACCATGAGGGGGAAACAGGAACAGTCATTCCCTGTGACGAAAACCGTGGGGGACTTAAGGACTGACTAAAGGCTGGGGACAGCCACACACCCTTGCCCTTCCTCGTGGTACGTCCACGTCAAAGGCAATGGGATAACGATGTCTTTTAAACCGTAACTCACAGGAACTAAAGAATGAGTTAGTAACTGAATTCCCGAACACTCCGGCTTTTTCTTCTCCTCGTCCCAGGCTTTTGTCTTTGCTTCTGACTAACTCTGGTGTGTGCGCTGAATTCTTTCTATAGTCTCTGCCAAAGAGCCCTCTCCTTCTCTCGGGGCGGGGCTTGGTCTCGCGGCCACTCGGGGACATGTGTCCCGTCCTGCACCAGCTGCACTGGGCTCTAAGGGGAACCCCTGCCAGGTCCCCACCAAGGATGAACACGCATGTGGGCACGCTCACCCTGACAGAACCCCGAACCTCCGGCACCCACTGTCCATTCCAAGCCACGTCCAGTCAACTTGCAGGTGGCCCAGGTGTCCCGGGCATCCCACTGCCCACTGCGGCAGAAACGTTGCCAAAACTCAGACCAGCGAGAGAAATCGAGCAGCACCCCGAGGTCTGGAGTCACTCAGGTTTATGACACCGGCGGTCCCAGAAGAGCTGGTGCTCTGGAAACCTGGGCCCCGAGCTTGGGGGCAATTTTATTTTCCTGCTCCCGTCGTTGCAGTCGGCATGAGCTGATGTACGGACCCCTGAAGTTGCTATGGGCGACGGGCAGTTACAGAGCATAGGGTTTTCCATCCGACAAGCACTGAAGCACCACATCTTCGGGGGAGGAGGCGTTCTCAGCTGAACCCCAATCTCCGCCTTGCAGCAAGCACATTTACAGACGCAGAAAGGAGCTGATCAGAAATGCTGGCCAGTTACTGAGAAATCTCTCGTCACTACCTTTCCGAGACACGGGATCCAGACAGCAACGGCCCAGCCAGAAGCCCGTCATCTCTGCCGCAGCTCCCCTGGAGGTCGTGGGCCCCAGACCCACCCCCTGGCAAATGCCCGCGCAGGCAGAGCGCCCATGCCAGCAGCTTCATCCCTCGGTGACAAGGCCAAGCTCTTTACCCAGTCCCCGCACAAGGCTTAGCCACCCCACCCTGCAGGAGCCCAGCCTGTCCCCTTCCGGTGGCCTCCTCCCGGGGCCACCCGCCCCCAGCAGCAAGTGTGGCTGCCAGCCATTCCCACAGACACAAGGAATCCGTGACTCGGCCTGAGGTCAGCCGCGCTCTCCCATAAACAGAGGACAGCAAATGGCTAGTGTGGTCAGGAGGAAGTGGGTGGGGCTGTGAACAACACCTATCACTGTCCCTTGTCAGGCCTGGAGGGCCGCCCCCACGGACCGGGTCAGACCCCGGTGTCGGATAAACATTGATAAACATTGACTTGGTTAGTTATCTGTTTTGTGAGGCAAGTGCCTGACTTAAACTTTAAGCCCCGGCTCACGAGCAAACTCTGGGTAAAGAGCCAGGCGACCTCCACGCCAGCCCCCGTGTCTCAGAGACCCTCCTTCCAGCACCTGACCGTCTGAGCCTCTGAGCGCTTTAAGTTCTGGTTCTCATGTTTTCAATCCACCAATAAAGAGGGGGCCCGCAAAACCCCAGGCCCCCTCCTCGCCCCCAATAAAGGCAGAACCCCAGGAGCAAGCTCACACGTGGGCTGCCTCTCTCGCGCCCCCGCAACCTCACTGTGTGGCCGCAGGTGGGCTGAGTCAGTTCCAGATGCCCTTAGCGATGTTTCAAAGTTTCCCCATGTTGTTGCTGAAGGTCACCTGACTATCCTAAGAGCCACAGGGCCGCCCCAGCCCCGACACTGGTTATGGGGAGGCTGAGACACACACACAGAACCCCGGGCCCCGGGGGGGGCGGGGCAGCAGCTCCACCTGGGCTGGAAGGGCCTCCACACAGCATGTCTCACACACTGGCTGGGAGGCTGCGACACGCAGGGTCGCAGGGTCGCAGGACAGCAGGGAGGCAGAGGGAAGAAGACACGCCCCACAGCCAGGGTTCCACGCCTACCTCAGGCTGAGCAAGGAGCTGATTCCCTCCCCCGCCCCGCCAGGAAGCAGAGGCGGGAGGTCTGGGTGGGGGTTCAAGAGTCTGTGTCTCTTTTGATTCTTTAATTGTAGAAAACATCAAAGGCTCACAAGAGTGGAGAAGAAAGGAAATGAATCCCCAAGCCCCGCCAAACAGCTCCCAACTATCAACTCTGGTCCCTCTGCTCCCCGCCATCCCCTCTGCACAGGGGCTTGGCGGCCACAAACATCTCAGTATTCCTTCTTTAAAAAAAGACTCCTTTTAAAAACAGAACCACCTAAAATACTACACGAACTCCTTAGAATCATTAACTACCAAGGGGCTCTTCGAGTTTCCCCAAATATCTCATAAATGCTTTAAAATCTGCATTTTGTTGACTTTCTACCAAAGCATAATTTGGGTGCGGAAAATGTGCATTTGTAACAAGCTTCCTCAGTGGTTCCGGTGTAGGTGGTCCAAGGGTCAAGGGCAGAGTGACCAGGTAGGGTGATGATTGATTCCCCTCCCCAGGACACGTCTGAGAGAGAAAGAAAAAGCTAAGTGGACGCGAGGCATATAATAGGGTGGTCACCCTGGCTCGGACCCCACCTGGAGAAGCCCTGTCCCCAAGGAGGAAGCAACCTGTGGCGTGACTGAAACCCGGGAGCTGGTCAGTGGCAATGCCAAGCCAAGGGTGATGCCAGGCTGCCTGGCCCACTTACAGAAAGAGACTGGACAGGGATGGGCACGGCCTCCCAACCACAGACTCTCTGAGCTGCAAAGATTCAGCCTCACCCAGGGTCCCCGCATCCCCGCAGGACCCAATACTCTGCATCGTTTTATGGAATGTTCCAGAATACTAGCTGTAAATCAGGTTTTATGTTTTCAATAATTCCCCTATAAACCCAAAGACAGAGCCCCAACGGGAAAAAATCCCAACCCCCAACACGCTCAAATTCAGGCCCCGCCCACTCCTATTTACTGGCCTGTGTTCTAACTGCCAGGACTTGTCTAGCGTTCCCGGGTCAGCAGTAAACCAAGTCCCTGATCTCAACGCATCTCTAAGTAGACCTACATCAAAAGCATGTAGGCCTCACACAGCTACCTGCGAAGCAAGGGTTCCAGGTCACCTGCCCTGGGCCGCGTCCATGCCAAGGTCCACCTCTGTCAGTTCGGTTGTTTGGAGCCTGACTGCGGTCCCCAGAGAGCTCCCGAGCTCCCCCCAGGAAATGTCTTCCCCCCGGAAATCTACCAGGAATTCATTTTTAAATTCTTCTACGTACTGCACTGTCCCATCAGGCAGCCACCAGACCCAGGAGGCTCTGTACATTTACGTTTAAATAAACTTAAATAAATGCAATGAAAAATTCAGTTTTTCCGGGGCTGGCCACGTTCCAAGCACTCAGTGGTTATCTGTGACTAGTGGCTGCTAACCTGAACAAGACAAATGTGAAGTATTTCCATCACCGCAGAAAGTTCTAGTGGATGCTGCTCCCCACTGTCCCAGTCTCCGACAACCTGTTACGTGATGCGTCCTTCAACTTTATTTCGACAAACAATGGGGACTCGTACGAGAGGCCTACGGTGATCTCGCAATGAAGCTTCACAACAGAATGCAAACCTAAACGTGGGCGAACAGTGGAATAATCCAACAGCTGCCTTCAGCTCCTCGAAGGTCAAGGTCACCTCTGAGAGCCTCACTTTCCTCCTCTGTAAAATGACAGAGCTGGGCTGGAGGTCTCTAAGGGTCCTTCTGAGTCTGACATCCTACATATTCCAACAAGGAAAACGTCATTCACTGACTCCTCGTTAATTAATAACTCAAAAAGAAAACCAACAGGAACGCACGCTCTTGTGAGACTTTACAACGCCGTCCCAGAACCTGCATCTGTAGGGCTGGATCGAAGGAAGGAGGGAACAGCACCCCACAGTGGCCTGGCATCCAAAGTTCAGGCTCCCGAAGGTAAAGGGTTCCCTTTAGAGCTCACATTTCATTTGCCAAATGTTTTAATGCTCACAGCAACCATAAAACACGTGACATTATCCAATTCACAGAGGAGGAGCCTGGGCCCAGTGAGGTTAAGAAACACACCTAAAGCTACACACCTGCAAGAGAGAGCACTGGCATTCAAACCCAGGCTGTCGGCCTCCTGAGCCTGTGTCCTACTTTTTGGACAAAAAAAAGTTTCCATTTACTTACAATGAGCCAGTCATTCCACCAGGCCCTAGATGCACTGTCTTTTCTTAAACACTCAGAACCCATGAGAGCATGGGGGCACGGAAGGGTCAGGCTGCCAAGTGGCAGGGGGCGGAATTCACGCCCAGGCCGAGGACTGCAAAGGTGGCTCTAACCACCGCCCTCCCCAGCCTTTAGAGCCCCTATCCATCTTGGATGCCTCCTTCCCGGGCCCAAAGCACTTGACCACTCGTAATTGCCCAGGATGGTGGGGTTTGGGGCATCCTCTCTCTGCCCAACTGTGAAACCCCCTTGGGTGGGGACCAAATTTTCCAGGTCAGCATCCCTCCCTCAGGGAACTCTGCTTCTTGGAGGAGGCATCCGGTGAAACTCATTAAATTCATGGGCTCCGCAGTCCTGGGCCAGGAGGCTCCTCTTTCAACACAGGGTGTCGGCTCACATGTCCTTAAAGGGCTCCCCACCCTGGTGAGTCCGTTCTTCCCCGTCCTGGGGTTTCTCTGGGCCAAGCCCTTGTGATCACGGCCCTCATCACAGGCTCCACACCCCCCACGCCCCGCTGGCAGTTCTGCTGGGCACCAGAGTCTCACCTCAGGCAGGTACCCTGCACAAGTGACCCGCAGCCGAGGTGGCCACTCAGGAGACAATACACAGTGGTGAACATGCAAGGGACAGCCCTGAGAGCACGGTGGGTAAGAAAAGCCCACACTCGGAGACATCGGAAACTATCCCAAAGCAATCGACTATTGCAAACTGTGCTTTCTGATTATTATTTTTCAAATTTCATTTATTGGAGTAGCATCGACTGACAACATTATGTAAATTGCAGATGCTTTTTTCATTTCGTTTTCATCATTATTATTTTTAATTAAATTTACTAAATTCAATGTATTAACGCTGGTTAATAACAAATTTCAGGGGAGTTTATTTTTAATAAGTATTATTTTTTAAATTAAACTTATGGGGGTAACATTAGTTAATACCATTATGTAAATTTCAGGTGAGAAGCTGCTTTTAAAAGATAATGTGTATGGACTGACGATCCATCATCCCCATGAAGTAAAAAATTGTCCGGCCTTCCACAGGAAGCCTGAAATCAGTATGTCCTCCCTCTCTGAGGGGTACGCAGTGGGAAAAACACCGTACTGGACACAGAGACCTGGCAGGCGCTGTCGCACAGGCTCTAGGGGCTGGATGAAATGACAAAGGCTCTGGATATCCAGACCTCCATTTCCCTCTCAGCACACAGGGAGCAGTGGAGATCCCCGCCCCCCATCTGGGAACGCTGGACCCAACCAAGTCAAAGGAGAAATGCACGAGCCCTCTGCAACAGATGAACCCCAAGGTCACCTAGTCAACACAGGCAGGGCCTGATGGAAGGACCTGATTCCAGGCTTGTCTCTCTCAAGTATCGGCTACTTCTACCATTGCTGCCCACCAACTAGGAGTGGGTGGGGGGCCAAGACCACCACACAGCCCATAATAACAAGGAGAATAAAGCAAGGCTCCCCCCAAAGACTTCCTCTCCCTAGAAAAGTCAAAACCGGCCTTAATGTCAGTAAAGGCCCTGGGATAGGCCAGAAGAGGGGGTGCAGTCAAGGCGCCCCACTGATCTAGCACTTACTCTCCCAGAGATGTCGCCGCCCACAAATGTGTGACAGTCGCTCCCAAACAGGAAGCAGCGCATCACACAGGACGGGGCCTGTTGCAGGCCACAGTGTGTGTGTGGCTTTCCCACACTCGCCCTCACTTAGCTCACGCACGCTGGAACACCCGCGTGCCCTGCTTCCGATTCTGCCCCAAGGAAGAGCGAGTAACCTTGACGCTGCCCTCCGTCCTGCGGTGGGAAATGGGCCAGCTCCCGATCTGCCGCTTCCTCTGGGGGCCTCCATCTAACCGGCGCCCGCGGAGGAAGGCAAGGGTGGTCCGCTGAGAACCGTTTTCCCCCATTGTGTGAGATGCTTCCACGCTCAACGGACCGTTCCCTCTTCTTAGCAGTAAACTGTTAGAAGGGAAGGGTATTATCTGCTCTTCGGGTACACAATGGCTCCCCCAAAAAAACCGAGACGGCGTACTGAAAGGGGCTGTACACCTGCAGCCCGCGCCCACCTGGGCAACCGCCGATGGGCTCGCCGGACTCCGGACGCCGCGCCAACTGGTTTCCTGCGTCCCACATCTCGGGGCGGGGACTCGGTTGAATTTGCACCACCGCCCAGAGAATGACCCCGAGTGAGGGGGCTTAACGGGGCCGGGGCCGGGGCTCCAGCGTGCTCGGGGGCCGGCGGGGCGGGGCTGGGCGGGGCGCGGGGGGCTGCACGCCGACCCCCGCCGGGAAAGGGCGCCGCGCCGAATCGCCGCGCAAACGGCCTGCGCGACCGCGGCACCGCCCCCGGGATGCGCCACAGGCCGAGCCCGGGCGCGCGGGGAGGCCGCCGGCTCCGCGGCCCCCGCCGGAGGCGCACCCGGCCGCGGGGGCCCGGGCGGGCTGCGTCGGGAGGTGGGCGACGGGAGGGCCGTGATGGGCCCGGCCCGAGTCGGGGGCGGGGAGAGCGCGAAGGGACGCGGAGCGGGCCGGGGCGGCGCCTCAGAGTCCCGGCCGCGCCGCGCGCCTCTCTTACCGGCAGATCTGGATGGCGGACGGGGTGTCGGCGGTGGGGCCCGACATGCTGGCGGCGGCAGCGGCGGCGGCGGCGGCGGCGGGCGACTGAAGGAGAGCGCAGGTGCCGGGCGGGCCGGGGGCGGAATGAATGAGCTCGGGCGGCGCCATGGAGGGGGAGGGGGGAGGCGGGGCCACGGCGCCCGAGGGGCGGGGCCTGCGGGCCGGCGGCGAATCGGAGCGGCGTCTCGCGCAGGCCCCGCCCCGCCCGCGCAGGCCCCGCCCCGCCCGCGCGGGCTCCGCCAGCGGGGGGTTCGCGCGGCGGGGCGCCGCTTCTGGAAGGTTCGGCGGCCGTTGGGCGGTGCCGGCGGGGCAGCCTCTCCCCGCGCGGCGCAGCTTGTGCGTGGCGTTCGGGCCGCCCGCCCGCCCCGCAGCTCGGGGGCTAACGGTGCAGCCCGGGGCGGGCGGGCGGGCCGGACGCGGAGGCCCCGCCGCCGTTGCGCGGCAGGAAGGCCTGCGGGAGCGAGCGTGGAGGTCTGGCCTTCGAAAATCAGCCCCCAGAGGAAATCGGAGGCGGTTTCCCGTAAACGGGCGATCATGGCCGAGCTGCCGCGGTGGGTTCTGTAGGATGCACGTGGGTGCCCAAAACGGGAAGTCAGGAGCCGGCGGGCCCAGCAAGTGCCCTGGCAGCAGCCGCGCAAAGCTGCCCAGTTGGGCTAAAGAGAAGCAAGGAACCGAGGTCTGTCTACGCGGCCCGCTGCAAACACGGCAGACCTAGCTAGCCAGGGACCGTGACAGCCCAGCCCGATGTCGTTGTATCCTGGGTTCTGTAAAGAGAAAATGGTGCTCCCAGGTTAACCACTTGTGTATGATTGCCAACCGTTTATGAGGCTGCCCTGCTTTCAAGGAGGATGGTAATGGGGGGCGGGGGGGCGCCCATCCCTTAGCAAAAACCCCGTGAGTTATTTTTGCTCTAGTGCTCACGGATTTGCATGGTCTCTCTCTACACAGCCTGACTTTCCATGTTAGTTTTTTTTTTTTTCTACTTTCTCCTCAAACTAGTAGGCCATGTCTACCCTTCTCTTTTGGCCAAACTCAGAGCTGTTCATCCATACACCCTCCTCTTCTCTTCCTAACCCATTCCCTTCTGTTTTTGTTTATAACAATCAATTATTAAGGTCACTAATTCCTTCTAAGTTGCTAAATCCAGTAATCCGTGTCAGAAGTCATTTTACCTGACCTCTCAACAGCATTGAAGCATTGAACAGACATAATCCCTCCTTGAAACGGTGACTCCTTGCTTTGGAAACCACCACACACTTGTTTTTCTGGCCACCTACTACTCAGCCTTCTCTGCTGGTCCTGCCTCACCTTCCTCTCAGGACTTCGGAGAGGGAGGACCTGAGCAGTGCTTGGACTCTTGAGGTCTCATCCTGTCTCATAACTTTGAAGTCCCACCAGTTCAGTAACTGGCACATGTCTGTGGCCAGGACTGCACCCCTAAATTCCAGATTACTATCTGCTCTTGCCACAGCTCACTGGGGTTATGTAACAAGCATCTGGCATTTACCAAGCCTTCCCATCTGAGGATGTTTAGATCCCTTCCTTCCAGGGCTCAAGCTAACCCAGGAGTCACCCTTGACCCGTCTCTCTCACACCTCTCGTCAAACCCCTCAGCAAATTCTGTCACCTTTACATTCAAAATAAGTCTAGAATATGGTCCCTTTCCTTGGCATTCAAGAATCTGCCTACACCTACCTCCCAAAGTCTGTCCTCAACTATCTCAGCCTCCCCACTCGCCACTGAACTACAGCCTCTCTGCCCTCCCTGATAATCCTTGAATATGCTGGGACCACTCTCCCCTGGGGACCTGACCTGTGTGACCCATCCATCCACATCCTCAGTTCGTTACCCCATCTAAAATTACCCCAGCCTCCCTAGGTTTTTCTCTTAGTACCTAATACCATTAAACATATATTTTGTTCATCTATTTATCGAGTCTCTCTCAACTAGTATGTACCATGCAGGTGTGAATATTTGACTGTTTTGTTCATTGCCGGATCCCAAGCTCCTAGAAGAGTCCTTAGCGCATAATAGCTGCTCAATAAATATTTATAGATGATAGAATAAGTAGGGGTTTACAAACAGCAATATATTTAACAGCAGATATTTATCTCATTTGCACACTCTCTTTGGACTAGAAATATCCAAAAATTGTCATTTTAAGAAGGGAGAATTACAACGTAGAGGGAAAGAGATCCAGAAGGATGAATAATATCAAACCATGATATTTTGATAACGGCGTTTGTGCCATTATCAGAAAGACACCAGATAATGAATGCAGGTGAAGAGGTAGTGATAAGGGGACCTTGGTGCATTGTTGGTAGGAATATAAGTGGGTGCAGCCCCTGTGAAAAACAGTATGGAGGCTCCTCAAGAAATTAAAAATAGAATTACTGTATGACCCAGCATTCCCACTTCTGGGTGTATATCTGAAGGAAACAAAACGGTTATCTCAAAGAGATACCTGCACTCCTGTGTTCACTGAAGCATTATTCACGATAGCCAATATATGGAGACAACCTATGTCTAATGGTGAATGAATGGGTTAAGAATATTTGAGATATGCAGTCAGCCCTCTGTATCCGTGGGTTCCTCATCCGTGGATACGGAAGGCTAAGGAACTTGAGCATCCTCAGATGTGGGTATCCTTAGGGGTTCCCGAAAGCATCCCCTTAAAGACACAGAGGGATGACTGTGTCTGTACAGACATGGAATGGAATATTATTCAGCTTTAAAAGAAAGGAAATCCTGTCATTTGAGGCAACAATTTCTGGGATGAACCCAGAAAGCATCTCACCAAGTGAAATAAGCCAGACAGAGAAAGACAAATAATGCGTGGTGTTGCTTATACAGTATGTGAAATCTAAAAAAAGAAAAAAATTGAACTCATAGAAACAGTAAGACAGTGGTTGCGGGACTGGGGGGTGGGGAGAACGGGGACGTTGATAAGAGTATACAGTTTCAGCTATAAGGTGAGTAAGGTCTGAGGCTCTCATGTAAAACATGGTGGCTACAGTCAATAACACGGTATTGCATAACTGAAGATCCCTAAGAATAAATAATTTGGAAACCATAAGTGGGTAGTAAAGCTATAAAGAAAAACAAGGAAATGACTGTCACAAAAGTCAAGGTTGTGGTTCTCTCAGAGAGAGGGGGCTGTCGTCAGGGTGAGTCACACAGGATGGGAGAAAGGAGGAGGACTCATTTTTTTGTGTGTGTCTTGACCTGAGTGAGGGCGTAAAGGTTTATCATTCATTGGTTTTTCATTGCACGCATGTGTCTTATGCAATTTTCTAGCCGTTACATAAGTCACGACTTTAAAAACTAACATATCTGGGAAGTGGGATTATGGACCTTTTTTTCTTTCTATTTTTTAGGGAAGGCGTGAGCCCAGTGTTTATGGGTGGAGATGATGTAGTCAGATCTACGCACTCGTATTTTATCTTCCGTATTTATTACTTAGGCAAGTCACCTACCCACCCTGCCTAAGTTACTTCATCAGCCATCAGCACTGTAATCGCAGTGGTGAAATAGGGTAGATTAGGAATGAGAAGCAACAAGCATTCTAAAACATTAACTATTAGTATACTTCACTCCATTGAACACCAACATTTTTTTAACCTGAAAATCGGATTCTTGTGTACGTTTGAGCTTATAACTCAGAGCTATGAAAGAGAAGGGGCGTGATGATCGCAAAGCTTGTGCCCCCAAACTGCCCGGCACTTACCCGAGCACACTTCTGACCCATATCTGGGCAAGGCGTGAGGCAGAGGCAAGGCAGCAGGCCCGCTGTGGAGCCCAGCGAAGATGTTTACGGCTCCGAGTGCCACTGCTTGTCACTTCCTTCGCACAGGCGAACAGGGGCTCTGAGTAAACAGAGGGACCTTCCAGCAAGCCTGTGCCCAAAAGTCACCTTAAGGTCACCCCTTGGAGAGGTTCAATAGGCAGGCAGAGTGAAGAGGCCTTCTGAGGGGGACATGGAGAGTAGCTGCAGACGGGGTGGGGGGGGCGGTGCCAATCAGAGAGAGAGGCAGCGGGATGTCCAGTTCTGAGCGGGGGCACCTCGTCCTCCCGCAGGAGTGCCCCGCCCCCCAGGGCTGTGTGGCCTTGAACGAGCTCTTCATACATCTGTGCCTTGTTTCTCACATTGGGAAGAATGGGGAAATAATAGCGTTTGCCCCATTGGTCTACAAAGCGCTTGGAACGATGCCCGGCAAAGGAAAAGGACAGTGTGAAGCAAGGCTTTGTGAACTAGCTCTCGGGCAAAGCCAAGCTGCCCTGAGGTCCCGAGGGCGTTCAGACCGCCCTCGTTGGGCGCCCAGGAGGAAGACTCCAAGTTCAAGCTGGGATCCCAGTTCTCCAGGGACCCTCCGTGTCCTCCTGGGCGTCAGGGATAGGACACAGTCAGGGATAGGACACAGCCCCTTTGCTCACACAGCTTGTTTCTTTTCACGCTAATAATATTCAGCCGTTTTACTAAAGATTTGTGTTTTGCACGTAAGATTACACCCCTTGTCCGCTGAATTCGAGGGGATGAGACTCAGTATGTTTCTAGCAGGAATTTTATGGAAGTACGGAAGTGGAGCTCTCTGTTCCCAGGGGGACCCCAAACCTCTCAAGGAGCATGGGCCCGGTGACCTCATTTATACCCTGCCGTGGGGTTCTGATCCCAGAATGCACCACTCCGAGGAAACCTAAAACCGATAAACGGCCTGTTTGAGAACAGGACCACGCTAAGGACAAATGGGTCATGACAGGGAGGAGGAAACGCCCTTGAGTTTAGAATAGATTGATTGATTTTCCGAAAGAAGCGTGTAGCAATCAGCTCTTCAACTTTAAGTAGGTCAGACTTTGCGTCTAGAATTACGGCACTGCCCGGTGCCTGCCCGTCGATGGCTTAGTGGGGAGAGATCTTTGGGGTGCCCTGGCCTGTGCCCTTGCGGCTCCCCTCGCAGGCCCCCCGGCACCCGGTCTCCGAGCCTGAAGCTCGCTGGCTCCACCTAAGGGCTGAGCGATTTCCTCGAGGTCGCCTCCCTTCCCTCTGCTGGGCCCCACCCACCCTGAGCTCTTGATAAAAACCAGAATAAACTTCCCCTTGCTCAAATGTATACCAGCAACCCCGTGATGGCAACGGAAGCCATCCAGAGTCAAGTAATTCTATTTGTCTCACTCGTATGATAATTATGTTTCTCAAGGGCCCTGGAGAATAGTGATGTAGGTTTCATGCAGGAGTAGTTGCTGTTGGACGAATCCAAGGGCCTTGATTTGCTCGAGATGCTTAAACTGAGCTGTACATGAATGTGTGGGCTGTGGGGGGCACCGTGGGGCCCCCCCCTCACAGCCTCCCAGCCCCGCCTGGCCGAGTGGGCCGCTGAGCGCCGTGTCTGGAAGTCACCACCTTCGCTGCCGGCCAGCGCGCTCCAGAGAGACAAAGGGGTGCTTTGTAACCGAGCCCCCGCCTGGCGGAGATTTGGGTGAAGCCTCTGACGATCACACATCGGTGTGCCTGTCCCTGGAGGGGATTCATGACTGGTCGTGGGGAGGCTCACCCGTTTGGTGACCAAGGTAATCAAGGCATCCCAAGCAGTCCCCCGTGAGGCCACCTCCAGGTACCTCCCTGCTGTGCAGCCTCAGGTAAGTTCCTTAACCCCTCTGAGCGCTCACATTTTTCTCCTTCGTTCTGTGAATGTGCTGGATTACACAGATTGATTCTTTTTTTAATGTTAATAAAACCTTGCATTTCTAATATAAACCCCACTTGGTTGTGCTGTGTTCATTTCGGTGATATTAAGGATGTTTGCATCTGTGTTCATTTGTAGTTTTGTTTTCTTGTCATTTTTCTGCCTGGTTTTGGTATCAGGTTAATGTTGGTCTCATAAGATGAGTCAATATAAAATTGATATTATTTCTTTATTTTTAATATTATTTCTTTCTTACATATTTTATATAAAATTAGCAGTGAAACCATCTGACTCTGGAATTTTCTTTGTGGGAAGGTCTAACTTATAAAGTTTGTTTTCTAAGAGATGTAGGGAATATAGGGTTATTCAGGTTTTCTATTTCTTTCTGAATCACTTTTGGCAATTTGTGTATTTTAAGGAATGTTTCACTTCATTTAAAATGTCATTAGGAGTCTTTCAAGTTCTGTGGCATCTGTAGTGGTTTCTCTATTGATTACTTGCAACTTTTTCCTTTTTCCTTGATTAGTCAAGCTTCATTTGTCACTTTTATTGATGATTTAAAGAAAACAACTTTTCAAGAATCGTCTCTATTTTCTGTTTGTTAGATTTCTGTGCCTATCTTTATCATCCCTTTCTTTTATGTACTAGGGGTTTATTTGGCTTCTAAGTAGAAGCTTAGCTAGATCATTGATTTTAGACCTTACTTTTCTAGTTTGATCCTTTAAAGTTATACATTTAGCTCTAAGCCATGTTCTGACTGTATCCCACAAGTTTTGATGTGAGATGTTTTCATGTCCATTCACTTCATTACACTTCCTACTTTCCTAGTGATTTCATCTCTGACTTCTGGGTTAAAAGTCTGTTGTTTCATTTCTAATTACTGGGGATTTTTCTGGATAGCTTTCCGGTGCTGGTTTTTAACTGAATTCTGTTGTGGTCAAAAAAACACACTCTCTACATTTTCAGTCCCTTGGGGTTTATTGAGATGCTTGCTTTAGGGACCAGCATGCGGTCCGTCTCGGTGACTGCTGATGTCAGGAGCAGTCAGTTAGGTCAAGTGTGTTGACAGTATTGTTCGAGTCTTCTGTAGCCTTACTGATCTTCATTCTACTTGTTTTATCAATTACTCCGAGAAGAGTGTCGAAATCCCTAACTATAATAATGCACTTGACTATTTCTTCTAGCTGTCAGTGTTCGCTTTGTGTGTTTTAAAGCCCTGTGACTAAGCACGCATACAGTTAGACTTTGTACGTCTTCTTGATGAAGTGATTCTTTTATCATGAGGAAACGTCCCATTTTATCACTGATAATATTTCACGTTCTGAAATCTGTTTTGCCTGATGTTCATGTGGCTACTCCAGCTTTCTTTTGATTAGTGTTAATAATACTTATCTTTGTATTAGTCAGAGGAACTGTAGGAGATATGTAGATGATATTTATGGAGAAAGAGAAAGAGATGGATTTATTATGAGATTGTGAGGAACTGCCTCACGTGATGAGGTGGAGAAGTCCCTTGGTTTGCCATCTGTGAGCTGGACACCCAGGAAGGTCAGTGGTGTCCATCTAAGTCTGAAGCATGAAAACCAAGGGAACTGGAGGTATAAGTCCCTGTCCCACCCTGGGGAGGGACATCTAGCTTACTGAGTCTTCCAATTCAAATACTGACCTGACCAGGGCACACTCTCACGCTCACCCCCAGAAATAGTTAATTAATCTAGGCATTCTGTGGCCAGTCAAGTTGACACAAGAAATTAACCATCACAATCCTCTTCTGTCTTTTTATGTTACGTTTCTGTGCCTGTATTGAAAGTGTGTTTCTTCAAAGGTTACTCACCATGGCAAATGAGGATACAGGAAAACTTCAAGAAATCAATGAAATCAATGAAGGCTGCTCATTTTCCAGATCACGGGGTCCGCTGCAGGCATATCTAGTTTCTTCTCGCCCTCCCTCTGTGTCGTATTGGTCACACCAGGGCTTGATGGTATGCCTTCTAATTGACTTTCGTTTCTTCCCCATTATCACCTTCATCACTAGCGAGACTCTCTCGGTCTCATTCCAGACCCTTCAGAGCTGCTCTCATCAAATCCCAATATTGGAGGGGGAAAAAAAAAGTGAGGAAGTGGGTCCCACAGAAGAAAAGAGATCAAACGTGCTTCTCGGGGAGCCGCACACAGTAGGGTCTTGCATGTTTATGTCGTCTGGCAAGATTCACCTTTTACGTGGACTATTTATTCCTAATGAGAGTCTCAATACGCTTGGGTTTCAGTCTCTCATTTGCTGTTTGTCTTTCTATTTGTTCCCTCTGCCCTTTGCTCTTTTTCTCCTCCTCCCCTGCCCTGTTTTGGATTTTTTTTTTTCAATATATAATTCTTTATCATCTCCACATTTCATCTTCTTCACTAGACCTGTACTATGCCAGCAGTTCCCAACATGTGCCCCGTGGTCCCCTGGAGGTCCCCAAGACCCTTCCAGGGTGTCCGCGAGCTAAAGATTATTTTATAATTATACTAAAATGTTATTTGTCCTTTTTTTTTTTTTTTCATTCTCATTCTCTCACAAATATACGGTGTTCTTCCAGAGGCTACATGATGTGTGATGACATTAAGAAATGAAACGAGTCTCCATTTGGGAGATCTGCAGAACACAGGGAACTCACATGATTTAGATAACTAATGCACGATGTTACGTAATCACACACAGGTAAAAGGTCTATTCAAAACGCCAGCTAGATCAGTAAGGGAACGTGAAAAAGTAGTACATCGATATGGTTTTAGATTCTGCAAGACACTTGACCTTTAAGACACTGACACTGTTCGCGTTTCAGTGCCGTATCAAAAAAAAAATATGCACAACTTTCTGGAAAGACTATTACAATGCTCCTCCCTTTTCCAACTCTCTCTATATTTATAGGAGGCCAGGTTTTCTTCACAGACTTAACAACAGGTCACAGCACCCCGAGTGCAGACGCAGATACAAGGCCCTGGCTGTCTTTTTTATTAGCTCAGGTTGCAAATAAGTAGGCTAATTACTAGAGTTATTGTCTAGCCTGGCCGGGGCGTGCTGAGCCTGAGATTGGGGGGCAGGAGCTGCACCCCAAGGGAGCTGAAAGTTCTAGAGAGAGCACGTGGGATTGGATTCGGAGGGCGCTGAGTCAGAGAGGGTGGAAGATAGAGCTGGCCCAGGGGGAGGGCATTGCTTTGGGAGCATCGTCCAGGGTACTAGACGGACAGCCCTGGCATCAGAGGGTGCCGTCGTGCTGCTGAGATGGCTCCAGTCGTGCGGGCGAGGTGACAGCCCACACCACATGAGGCCAGCTGTGCGTAAGAGGCTCAGAGGAGGGGCCACGCTACGCTGTACGTGCTTTACGAGGCTGGAAAAACTGTGGGTTCATTGGGAGGACCTGACAGACACACCATTTACCAAGGGAGTGAGGAAGGCCGAGAGCGGAGTGGTAGCCGACAGCAGGAGATGCCCTTAAGGGACCAGGATCCCTGTCATCCGTGGATGATGGACGCTAAACCGGCAGAGACCCAGTGGCAGCACCTATCTGTCACAAGCCAGGAGATCAGAATTATTGTGACGCGTGGCAAAGACGGGGCAGGGAAGCCAGGGAGGCCTGACCCACAGACGGTAATGGACATGGCTGAAAGAGCCTGGCGTCCAGAAGGGCAAAATAGATGGGCGGCCAGTAAGGGCACTGCTTGGTCTGCCCAATGAAAGGAAACAGGATGGACCATCAGTGACTGGGGCGGTGACCTCAATAAAACATAGCGATTCCTTCCTTGCTCGCCTTCCCTACCTGAGACAGTTTTCAGATCTGGAACCCACTGACTAAAAGGAAGGCCGGGTCCCCAAGATCCCACGACTTGGAGTCCACATATGTAGTAATGGCTTCCCCTGGCCTTCCCCAAAGGAACCTGCGACACTTGTTTGGATAACTGTACCCCAAGAGAGGCAGAACGTGCAAACGTTTCTAGGAATATCAGACGTAGGGGCCAAGTTCACAGCCTCCTTAGTGATCCTAAGTGTCACCACATGTCCTTCTTTGAATGGGGACATGGTGGGGGCCAGGCGACAAGTAAGTCCAGGTCCTGTCTGGCTCTCGATGGGTCCACTGGGCGTGTGGACACTGTGGTCATTTTTCCGGTGCCCAAATGTATATCTGGAATATACAGAGACTTGACATTTGTCACAGCCCCCATATTAATGCTGTGGCCCGTGGGGTGAGAGCGGTCACAGTGGGGAAGGTCAAGTGCAAACCTCCTGGAGTTTCAGCATCTGACCTATGTGGACCAGTTTGACGACATAGGGATTCTAAGAGCATAGAACGGTGATGAGGTCACGTGAGAGGTTTTCACTCTGCATTTGTTCACGTGACTCCGTCGCCATCAGAGAACCCTGAGGCTTTCTGTACCTGGGCTAAACGTGACAGTGATACTAGTGAGGCTGGGAAAATGAAGGACTCAGTGAGATTAAAGAGAAAACAAAGGTGCATAAAACAAGATCCAAGAAAAATGAGGGACGCATAGCGAGAAAATGGATGTCCCTTAATTTAATACTTTCCCACGCCACGCTTCATTTGGGAGCAAAGCATCGCCCCACACCTGTCATCACACATAATTTTTTAAAAAAATAACTATTAATTTTGGCATGGAAGGATAATCAGCCTCCATCTAATTAAAGTAGGTATATCTATAAGTTGCTAAAGTTACATTACATCACTAACACATCGTTTTGTTGAAAAGTGTAAACCGTGAAACGGCCCTTCACCAAGACACTGAGTCTGAGCGATCTGGGTCCCCAGCACGGTTAGAGACGTGGGTGCTGCCCTCACGGGACCCGAAGGCACCTTGCAGCGTCCTCTTAACTGACAGTCTGGTTCCTGCGCCAGCCAGACGGACGCAGGAGCGCAACCTACCGCGAGCTCAGTCACGTGGCCGTCTGGGCGCGGGTGTGCTTGTTTTGGGGGGGGGCGCTAAAACACACATCGAGTTCACCATCTGAACCTCTCTCCAGTCTGCAATTCAGTGATTGTGCAATTATCACCACCGTCCGTCCCCAGAACCCTTGTGATCGTGCAAAATGGGATCCATACGCGCAGAGCATGAACTCCCTGCACACCCCACCCCTGCCCGCCTTCTCCAGCCCGTGGCACCCACCATTCTCAGATGCCGGGGCTTTGCTGGCGCAGATCAACCTGTCCTCAGGTTAATAGGATGAAGCTATTCACTCAGACACAGGAAATCAGAACCCCTGGAGGGGGCACCTGGAAATCTGCATCTCGCGAGCTCCCCAGATAGGTGTGAAAGGAAAAAATATGCCCTAAGTGATGAAAACGTTTGTATAAACACGTATCTTTTCATGCAGAGCCTGTAATTAAAGGAGCGGAACCAACGGAAGGCATTTATTTATCTTGCCAGCTGAGCAGATCACAAGTCCATCGGGGGCAGAGGTGGCTTTTCCGTGAGGCTGATGAGGCCTAAGCTTGGAGCTGCTCACAGAGCCAAGACATGGAGAAGTAGAATGTTCTAGAAGCAGAGAGGAGGAGGCCAGGGTTGTTGCTACCAGGAAGCATTTCTGTGGACGCGTGTCTGGCAAATTGCTTAGAAAGAACCAAGAAGGATGGGATGTCAGTCTGAGAGTGCCACTGGTTTGAGGTGACTTATATTTTCGTTCTGAACAAGTATTCATTTTTATAATAAGTCTATACTTATAATTATATATATATGTGTGTGTATGTTTATGTTTATATATATATATATATATGTTTTTTCTTACAGACAGCCTCAAATGTAGTCCCCACACAGCTCAGATCTGCTTCTGTGAACCCCGATGTTTTTAACATACTGAACCCCAAGACAGGTGGCTCTCAGGCCCACCGTCCACAACAAAACCAGCAGCGGACACACATTCAACTCAGAATCTCCCTTTTTCACCCCCAGGCCAGGCAACGCCTCCTTCACAAGTGGGGCGGGTCCTATGACCAGCCACCCAGCCCTGCTCTCTGCTGCCCCCCAGTGGACCTCAGGGGACAAAGCACCACATGTACACCTCCAGGGCGCCCTCTAGCCCTGTTCCCACGCTCCTGAAACCATTGGAAGTTTTATTACGGCTGCTTTAAGCACCTGGGGTTTTGCCAGCACCTCTCAAAGACTGAAACTAGTTGCTCACTGGGACTCCTCAGTAGGTGGTTGGCTTCTCCGTGACATCGCATGCCCGGGCAGCTCTCTGCAGGGCGGGCACCTGGCTGCACAGTGACGCACACGCACGCACGCACCCCCGAGACGCAGCCACACCGATGAGGAGCTCCGACAAGATGTAAAGCCAAGGAAATAACCCCGCTGGCTGGGTCACTTATTTTTCTGGAACAGCTGGAACCACCTGGCGCGTTTTGAAAAAGTAAATACGGCCTGATGTTTAGAGTAGGAGGCGGCTCCACGCGATGGGGGAGGCGCCCCTCTATCCCGCCACGGTCTCCGGAGGGGTCACCCCAAAGCGTGGCAGGGAGGGTTTTTTCAGACCCCCTCCCCACAGGCTGCGTGCATCTCACTCCCGTCCGGATAAACCACAGAGTGTGGGCTTCGCGGGCGGAGCGGAGGGGTCTGAGTCTCCCAGACAGCTCGGTGCTCTGGCTGTCCTTGAGTCACCGGATCATTTCACCCACTGGTTTATGAGGAACACTGGGTTCTTCTCGCCAACCAAGCGTGATGACCAGACAGGGTCAGAGGCAGTCACCGGGCGACTTTGGAACAGGCAGCGCACACACCGGCCCCTGGGCACAGCGTGGGCCTTTTCACGGGTTATGAAACCCTCTCGGAGTGAGGGAGCCTCCCTCCCACAGAGAAAAAGCCCACGTGGCCTTTTGGGCACCTCTTACGCATCCCTGCTAGGAAGCTGGCTTCTCACCTCAGGCCCGGAACCTTACCCGCCTGGGCCTGTCCCAGCTTCCTGGCAGGGCCCGGCTGGCCGACAGGCCCAGGTGGCCAGGATGCCTGGCCCTGTGAGTCATTCACTGGCTTATCTACGCGTCCCCTCCCTGGCTGCTTGCGCTTTTATAGCTTGGCTGGGGTCAGGTCAGTGAGAGTCCCAGAGCCGGGGACCTAGACGGGCCTCAGGAACGAGAAGTGACAGATACTGCCACAAGAAGGACGGGGCGCTGTGGTGGGTCAGTACTCACAGAGTTTAAATCTGTATCAAAAGTCCTTCTTTATGGGGACGTGCGGCCAGCCCAGCGTACGCCGGAGGCGGAATTCTTGACGCAAGGAAGAAACCCCAGCTCGTGCGCAGTGGCTGTGGGCCTGCGGGTTACCTGTCCCTCCTCCTCCTCCCCTTGCTCCCAGCACCTCGGCAGGGCAGTCCCCAGCCAGCAGGGCAGTCCCCAGCCAGCAGGGCAGTCCCCAGCCGGCAGGGCAGTCCCCAGCCGCCGTGAATTCTCAGGAACAGACAAAAGCCAGCGGCGACTACCTCCCCTGCTTTCCGAACCGGCCGGGGGCACAGACCCAGATGAAGCAGATAGCAAAGGGACTGATATTGCGGGCCCCAGGGGTGGGACTTGAGACAAAGGCCAGGCCATCCAGGGTACAGAATACCAGAGTCTGGTCGCATCACTCATTCGTTAGCCCACCGTGTTTATTGAGGACCCACTGAGTGCCCAGTGCCTTGGGGACATAGAGGTGCCCTCAGGAGCTGACAGTCCAGCCAGCTGGGCCCAGACACCTAGCCAGAGGCTCGCCCTGTTATCAACAGTTACTTCTTCAATAACACGCACAGCTTCCCCACATCCTGCCATCAAAATCACTGCCAAGGTCATCCTGGGTTTAGTGACACCCTCCCTCCCCCATCAGCTCTGTCTTCTTGCCCCTAGGGCCCTGGGAGGTCACGCCCACTCTCCCACTCCCTGAAAAGGTGGGGACAGGCCTGCCTTCTCTCGGGCCCCCACCGCGGGGATCTGGGGGCCCCCTCCCTGAGTCTTCGCAGGCTCTCCTGGCTTCCACGGAAAAGAGAGGGAAGTCTTAGGAACGAGTTGCTTGCAGTAACCCATCTCGAAGAGTAGCAGGGAGCCGTTTGCAAGATGACATTATTGAGGGAATAAATCCTCTTAAGACCACCTAGCAAAGTCCCCCACCCCCCAGGGACACAAAGCCCCGGCTACACCCGGTCTCTCTAACTGGAGGTGCTGGGCAGGCGCGCCCAGACCAGTAGGTGATGGCTCCCCCGCCCGCAGAGCCCCTCGGGTCATTGCTTCTGTGTGCCCAGAGGTTCCCAAGCGGAGCTGGGAAGGAGGCAGGTTCCAGAAGGGCTGGGAGGGCAGGGACCAGTCAGATCAGGTGGCTGCACCTGGCTCAGGTGAGCTCCTAGCCCAGCCCTCTGGGCTGGTGCCAGTGCTGGGGCAGGTGTGTTGACTGTCCCGGCAGCTGTGGCTAGCCCAGTCCTAGAGCCACCAGCCACAGAGAGGGTGAGGGGTTCCATCCTCCACTGCAGCCACCTTCCCCAGACACCCCAAGTTGGGAGTGAGGGAGGGTCTCTTCCCTTATGTGCTCGAGGTGAGTCCCCAGGTTTTCCGTCCAGATTCCAACCATGCGGCGGCCCTTGCTCTGGCTGTGGGTGCTGGGATGATCCCTCATGGTGACAGTGGCAGTCGCCACCATGAGCTTCTTCCGTCTGTCCAGACTCCAGGCGTCTCTCAGTCAGCGGGGTCGGCGGACCGGCCAGAGGGGCTACCAGGGACGCCAGAGGCCCGCGCGACAAGGAGGCGCAGGCGGCGAGGGCATGGGGGCGGGCGGCGGGGAGGGCGAGGGAGGGCCACAGAGGTCCCCAGCGCCGCTGCCGTCAGGGGTGGCGCCCGCCGCCCTCCGCCGCAGGTGCTCCAACAGGCGCGCGCTCAGGGCGGGGTCCAGGAGGCGGCAGGCTGGCAGCACGCGCGTCAGTCGCTCCAGGCAGGCGCGGTAGCCCTCGCGGTAGCTGTCCGGGGGCGCTGCGGGAGGAGAGGCCCGTGAGGCTTGCGGCGAGGGGCGCGGGGCTCAGGGCGCGGGGCGCGGGGCGCAGGGCAGGGCCGGGGCGGAGTCACTCACTGGGCGCCGTCCCGGGGCAGAAGAAGGACGCGGGCTGGTCTTGCAGGAAGCGCACGGTCATTTCCAGGATATCCGCCTTCTCCAGCTTAGAGTAGCGGGAGCTCTGCGCCCGGCCACCAGGGAGAGTGACAGAAAAACGGACAACCCAGAAGATACATCTCCGGCGGGCCGCCTGAGCACCGCGATCTTGCCGGGAGCTGGGTGCCCGGCGCGCAACGGTCCGCGATGGGGTCGGCCGCTCGGGGCCAGACCCGTCGGGGCTCTGCCTTGGGCGACGCGCGGAGCCCCCTGGCCGGTTTCTGGGGCAGAGACAGCTCGGCGCGCCCGCCCTCCTCGCCCCGCGTCCCAAGACCCCAATTCTCGGATCCCGCCCCCCCCAGCTCCTCGGCACTCACCTCCCTGCCCAGCAGCGGCAGGATGAGTCCCTTGAGCTGCTTCAAGCTCTCGTTGATGCGCGCGCGCCGGCGCTTCTCCAGCAGCGGCTTCAGGCTCTGCGGGCGGACACCGAGGCCGCGGTAAAGCGGGGTCGCAGGCTAGCCCGCAGTCCCGGGCGCTCGGCCCCAGTCCGAGTCCCCAGCTCCTACCTTACGAAGTTCTGCCGCCTCTCCCGTCCTCCGAGGCAGCCCCATGCTCGATGGCGGAGCGGCGCCGCGGCGCGCCGGGTGCGTGAGAGACGCGCGCCCGCCTCCACGCAGAGCGGAGACCCGGGACTGGGAGGGGAGGCCGGGGAGAGCGCCTCTCCCGCGGGCGCCAGAGGAGAGCGCGCCACGCCCTCAGCCCGGCTTTAAGAAGGCGGTGCTATCAGCCCCGCCCCGCCCCGCCCCGCCCCGTCCCGCCCCGCAGAGTCAGGCCGCCCGCGGGTCCCACCTCTCCGCTTTGTTCCTGCGCGGGCTGGAGCCGGGAGGGGGTCGGCAGAGCCCCAGGGATCTCGCTCCAGGCCTTCGCGTCCCCTCTGCAGTGGGGTCGCAGGCCTGGGGTGTGTGCGGGGGTGCCGTCGCAGCCCCGTCCGGCGGGCAGGAGGGGCATGCGTGACGCCAGACCTCGCCTTGCTCAGGCTGTGTGGTCCCTCCATGTCCAGCGCCTCCTCTGAACTCCGCCCTAGGTCCAGGCAGGGGACCCGGGGGCAGCCAGACCATCAGGAAGCTCGCACGCGAGTTTCCGCTACCAGGAGAGATTCGCCCCAATTCCTCTGCGGACAGGAGGGTCTGAGCAGGAAGGGGAAACCGAGGCGCAGGGAGAGGTCTCGGCTTGGCCGCTGAGAACCGGCCGAAGCTGGACTAGGCCGCGGCCACCGGACCGCCTGGCCAAGGTTCCCCTTCCTCCGTTTCGAACGGGGAAACTGAGGTCCGGAGAAGACCAGGCAACCCAGGAGCCCTCGGAACTCCTTTCCATTTTAACTGGCTCTAGCTCGGGTCCCCACTCGGTCGTGGGTGCCGGCTCACGGCTGCCCGCTTTGGCCCCGGCGGCCGCTGGGCCCGCCTCCTCACCGCGTGGCCGTTGCTGCCGCAAACTGGCTGGGCGTCCTCCGCCCATCTGCTCGGCGCCGCCCGCCCCCAACCGGCTGGCGGGACAACGGCCACCCGGCCCCGGACAGCACTGCGGACTGGCCCGCCAGCCCACTGGGCGGAGAGTGGGAGGACCCACCCAGCTAGGCCTGGAGGAGGCGCCGTGGACCAGAGCCGGGAAGGCGCTATCCGGGGTGCTGAACGCGCCCCACACCGCAACCAACTCTCATTTGCCCCGCCCCACATCCTCTGCTCGCCCGAGTCCTCCTGCCACGTGCTTCCCCAGCAGATCCCAAGACGACCAGCGTGCCCATCAGGAAGGGGCTCCCAGCAGCTTGGGTGAGAGGGAGCGTGGGCTCCCGTACCTGTCTGCCACGCAAAGGGCCAAATGGCCAGCCTTTTAAGAAGCACGTACTGTGTGCCAAGCTCAGGGCCAAGAGCTTTTTGGCTGTAACCTCCATGAACGCCCATAACAGCTCTAATTATGAGAATATATCATTCGATGCATTATTTCAGCAGGGCCTGGGGGTTCCTCAGCCCCTGCCCACCTGGCATCTTTGAGCCCAGGGTACCTATGTGTCAGCCCTCTCCAAAGTAATTAATTTTTCTTTAAGTCTTCGGAAAAGGACTTGGTGCATCTCTTATTCATGTCCTACATGTCACCCCTCCCCACCCCAGCCACACACACACACACACACACACACACACGGGCTCAGGTCTGTGCCCGCAAGCCCACCCTGCACCAACGTCAGCATTCTTGCCGAGAGTCCCTGATACTAGCTCCCGGGGAAAGCGGCTGAGAAAGAAGGTTCCTCCTAGGACACCCCCTTCCATGCCCGTGGACCACCATCTTGAGACGTGAAGGCAGGGGAGCAAACTCTCTTTTCGGTGCTGGTTACCTCAGATTTTTTTTTCTCCTTCATTCTCCCATCACTGAGAAGGACTGACCAGGTGACCTACCTTGCCTTTCCACCAAAGGATCCTGGGGGGCTTGCTGGTTACCAGGAAGGCATCATTTATAACCTGGGGAACTTAGGTAAGACAACTGCATGGGCAAGGTGTGGGGATTCAAGCTTTAGGGAAGTTGGGGGCACCCAGGGCACAGCGAGGACACACTCTATCCTGAGCCCTACCTGAACAGCATCCAAACAGGCACTTTCCACATAATTGGCAGATAGCCTGAGCCCAGCAAAAGTAGGAGAGGAGATCTATTGTGTTGGGGAGTCCCTCAGCTGACATCTGGAGGGCGGGAAGCCGTGGGGGTTGCAACGGGCAGAGGAGAGAAGAGCACAGCAGCGTCAGCTAGTGTCTGCCCGTTCCGTTGGTGTCACCGCAGGCAAGAGATGTTAAGAAATCAAAACACACAAACAAAACTTTCCCGTGCCTCAGTTTCCCCCAGATTTATCATTGAGATAGTGGTTGGACCTGTCTCATGGCGTCGCTGTGGGGATTAAAGATGCCAGTGAAGCTTGGCATAGTGCCTGGTAAGCCGTAGGACTGCCATCAACGTGTTCTGGGCTCTCCGGAGCTTCTGGGGAGCACCGGTGGGCCCGGGGGAGCCCAGACAGGACAGAAAGGTCTGGATCTCAGCCTGAGTCTGAGCAGTGTCCTTAAAGAACCCCGAGTAGATGGTCAGCAAGGATGAGTGTTTACACATGACGTTTATGGAGATGTCCCTATACCCAGGGGCTCAGGGACCTCTCGCCTTACCTAATGCCATAGCAGCATCCGCACAAGGCTCCCCACAATGACAAACTCATGCAATAGAGGAGGGTGTCCAGAGCCAGGGGTGCCATCTTGGAAGCGAAGGACCCGAATTGCAGGACATGATTTTAGTCGTGGAGGCACAGGGGAGGGGCGCCTGAGATGAGCCATGTCATCTCTCTGTCACTGCAGCTCTCAGGGTGCACCTGCAGCTGGGTGATGCTAGAGAAGGGGTACCTCCAGCGGGCATCAAAAACCAGGCAAAGAATGGAGGTTGCCAGGATAAGACTCCTTCCTCCCTTTGTCCGCAGACCACGGGGTATGGGTCCCAGACCCCAGTGGCCACAGGCCCCATGAAGGGAGCAAGGCCAGTCTGGCTGGTAGAAGTCACTGGAAACGCACCCCAACACACAGACAGACACAGCTGCTCTGGTTTCCTGCTGGGCGCCTTGGAGCTCCCAGGCCATCACACATGGCGCCCCCAAGTGGCGGCGGCGAAACGGCATCCGTGGCAGCCGCACAGTCCCACCATGGGACTCGCACGGTTCCTGGAAGCAGCTTCATTCTACATTTCAGCGCCGCCCTGCGCTGGGACGGCCGGGCACTGCGTCAGACAGTCCCGAACCAGGCTCCCCAGTGAGGGGGTAGGGTGACGGGGGAGTGGGAAAGGAAGGGCACAGACTGTGTCAAGGTCACAGGATGTGTTGACTGCCTTCTCCCCACTACGCAGCCCCCACCTTCTGGCAGCTCTCCCTGGCGTCCAGCCAGCGGTGCCTCCCTGCAGCTCCCAGGAAGGGATTCCGGCCTGTGCAGGCAGGGCGGTGCGGTTCATGGATGCTCTTCCGGCCTTCCTTTGCCCTCTGAGAGGGGACCCCCCTCCCCGGCCCTGCTCCCCTGGGGACTGCTCTGGCATCTCCCGCTGCATCCCTGCTCTCCCTTCTCTTCGTCTGGCAGCCCTGGGACCCTCAAGCTCACGGTTACCTGCCCCCATCCCAGACGGCAGCCCTGGGTGCTCCCTGAGCCCACCGCTCTAAACCCAGAAGTCCCAGCGCACCAGGCACCCCTCTCCTTTCCTCGTCTCTCCCTCCCTCCGCACTGGGCGCTCTCGGGCGTCTGCGGGACCTCAAGTCTGAGAGCGCAGCACCCCGTTGTACCCACTGGGGCCCAAAGCCAGGGCCCCTGGAGACTTGTTGGCCTCTGCCCCTGCCGACACGTGACTGGAGCGCGCCACCCTTTACGCCTCAAAACACAGCCCGGGGCACCGCCTCGGAGGGACGGCCCCTGACCCCCCTCGCAGCCCCTAGGGCTCACTCCCTATCACTCGTTTTCCCGTTCCGATGACACTTGTCACTTTCTTGAATTTGCATTCATCGTCTGCTGGCACCGCGTTGGAGAACGCATCCGTCCGCGGGCTCGGCTCGCCACACTCGAACCCACCTTGGCCACCCCCCAACGTGTCCGTTTCTACGTGAGCTGAGTTAGGAGAGAAGTCCCCGGGCGCGCTGGCGTCTGTCGCCGGAGCCCGCCCCGCGCGCGGCCGTCCTGTCGGCGGGGCGGTGCGCGCGGCAGGCTGGGCGGGCCGGAGGGGCGGTGCAGGGGGCGGGCCGGACGCTTAAGCCGGGCGCTGCGGGGACGGGGACCCAGAGCGCCGCGGGGGCGGAGCGCGAGGCGGTGCGCGGCGGAGGCCAGGCCGGCAGCCGCTCCGCCTCCCACGCGCACGGCTCCGACGACCGCGCCGCGAACTCGCCCGGTGCCCGAGGACCCGCGCATGGCGCCCCGGGGAGCACGCTGAATGCTGCGGGCGGGGCGCAGCGCCGCGGGCGGAATGATGGCCCTGGAGCAGGTGCTGCAGGCGGCGCGGCAGGGCGAGCTGGACGTGCTGAAGTCCCTGCACGCCGCCGGCCAGCTGGGGCCCTCGCTGTGCGACCCGCTGGACGCGCTGCCCGTGCACCACGCGGCCCGCGCGGGCAAGCTGTCCTGCCTGCGCTTCCTGGTGGAGGAGGCCGCCCTGCCCGCCGACGCCCGTGCGCGCAACGGCGCCACGCCGGCCCACGACGCCGCCGCCACCGGCCACCTCTCCTGCCTGCAGTGGCTGTTCTCGCAGGGCAGCTGCAAGGTGCAGGTGGGTCCGCGCCGCTCCCCGGCCATCCTGGCGGTTCCTCCCCAAGAGAGAGAGAGAGAGAGGGCTGGTCTGGAGCCCCCACCCAGACCCCTCTGCCTCGGCTGGAGGGTGGGTGAGGTTGGGCATCTCCCAACTGAGCCTGCTTTGGAGCCCCTTTGGAGGGTTTGGGGTGAGGGGGCTCCTGGGGAGAGAGTGCCTGGGTAGATGCCCCCACAAGCCTTGGGCGCCACTTAGAAGAGCTCCCAGGTGATGGGGGGGCCAGAAGGGAGTGGGCTCCCCTGGACTAGTGTTTGATCTGGGGGTGGGGAGGCAGAGCACTGCCCCAGGGAGTCCCAGAGAGTGGGCCAGAGCACCGAGGACCTGCACACAGACCCAGAAGCCCAGGTTCTCCAGGGTCAGGTGGGCAAAGCTCAGCCCAGGCTGAGACGCAGGTGTCCCTAAGGCTAGGGCGCAGGGGACAGGCAGTGCGCCTGGTCAATGGGGGCGTCTCCGGCACCTGAGCGGACTCCTAGACATCAGCCTCTTCTGGCCTCTGCTCCACGCTGTTTCTCCAGCCCCAGCCTGAGCCTTCCTGTCCCCAAGACCCTGCGTAGTGTCTCTTGGTGGCTCCCAGGCTGGTGTAAGCCTGGCCCCTCCTGGGCTGGAGGGCGAGGCAGCTCAGTCCCTGAGGTGTAGCTCTCCTGTTGGAGACAGAGCACCCAGCAGGTCCCGGGCCTGGGGACTCGGGGATTGCCCCTTTTCTCCTAGACCCGCCAGTCCACGGGGGCACGGGCAGCAACCCCACGGGCTGGAAAGCCAAGCAGGTACCATCAGGTGCTGCTGGGCCACGCAATGGGCAGTGTCAGGGAGTGTTTGGGCAAGGTGACCAGGGAAGGTCCTTCTGAAGAGTGACCTCTGAGAGGGGTCCTGGCTGATGAGAAGGAAGTGGCCAGGTGACCATCAGACAGTTCCAAGCACAAGGAACAAGACGTGCAAAGCCTTGAGGCAGACACATTCTTGTCCTGTCGCAGAGGCAGCGAGGAGTGGGATGGGGGTGGGAGGGGCCACCGGGCCAGGTCCTAGAGGGTCTGCTGGGCTGGACCAGACGGTGCTCTGGTCTCTGGGGAAAGCCAGGGGATGGAGGAACCAGAACTGATCTGTCACTTAGCGAGACCACTGGGTCCACCGGATGTGGAGGAGGCGGGGGTGACCGAGCTGGCAGGCTGGGCCCTAAGGACGGCCAGACGCCCGCCCCCCACCTGTCTCCCTCAGGAAGGCAAGGCCCCCCTTCCTCCCTTCTTGGGAGGTGGCCCGGCCCCTTATCTCCTGCTTGGCTCTGTTATCAGAGTTCCTGGCACGTGGTCCATGCCCACTCTTTTGGGAGGTGGCATGTCTCCTCGATCCTGGTGTCCAGGCTTGGCTGGAAGCCTCTCTGGCCACTGTAGAGGAGGTGGCCTTGTGCCCAGCTTATCAAGTCTCCTGCCCTCCAGCCCCAGCAGGCGTGGGCGCTGGGGGTGGAAGTGTGTGTGTGTGGGGGGATGACCTTGATCCCGCTCAGCCCGGAGAGATAAGCAGATTGAAGGTGCAGGCCACACAGCACGTGAGGCTGCTAAGGTCCTCACAGCTGTTAGAGCCTTGAGAGCAGGCCAAAGCCCATAGTTCTGGGACCCTCTTCTTACTGCCACCCCTACCCAGAGCCAACGGGACCCTCTGGAGCTTCAGACCCCGTGCCCCAGTCATCAAGGCCAGTGGGAATGGAGGGCCTGGGGACAGACTGAACCAGTCTTCTGTCCCGCCTGGGTATTCCAGCACGCAGAGGGAAGCCTCCGCTTCCCGGGCTGTTTACCTGCTGCTTCCCTTTGCCTTACTCTGTGCTCTCGGCCTCCTTCCTGGCTTGATGGCCAGGTCGCTTGCCACCTGTCCCCACAGCCTGATATGACTTACAGTCGTGCCCTGGGCCCCAGAGGTTCTCCTGCTGCCTCGGCCACACCTGTCCCCACGGGGCCATCTCTTCCCTGAGTCTAGCAAACCGTGCCCACCTCTCATTACCGCCCCAGCCCTTCCTCGTGCCCTGGTCCAGCTTCCTGCCCAGCTCCATCATCCCACATACTGGGTGCCGGGAGCTCGTTCTGTTCTAGAACCCGTGCCCACTCTCCCAGACTCGCCAACCAGCCAGCCTCAGAGCCCCGACTTCCGGGTTCATGGTGATTCTCCGCCTCGCTCGCTCAGGTCACATAAGCAGCACCTGCCAGGCCCCTCCCACAGCAGACACACACACCTGGATGATCTTAAGATGACACAGTCAGCACTTCTGGGCCCAGATGATTGCTGCACCCCCCTCTGGGGTGCCTGAGGTGGGGGGTCTTGCCCGAGCCCCTCCCAGAGGCTGCCTCTAGCGCACACACACGCACAGATCCCACGCCTGGCTGGTGGCCGAGGTCCTGCCCACTGCCTCCACGGAGCAGGGACTCAGAGCAGAGCACAGCCTGTTCCCTGGGGGGGAAAGGAGGGAACAGGGAGTCTGCTGGGGGTGGGGGGCCGTTCGCTGCACTGAGATCGGGTTGTTGGAGGTGCACCAAAGCCGGAGGGCTCTTCCCATGTGGCACCTGGGGAGGGGCCCAGGGAGGGGGTAAAAGTTGGATGCTGGGGGGGGCAGGGGGTGCTCCCCACAATCCTCATGGCAGCCTGGCGCAGCCCTGACAGCCCTGTCACCCCTTCCTGGCCCAGCAGCTCTCACTTGCTCCTTCAGGCGGACCCTGAGCACCTGGTGACAGACAGGCACGGTGGCTCCAGGCCAGAAGCTAGGACAACAAGGGTGCCACATCCTGAAAGCCCCCTTCGTGACCTGCAGTTCCCAGAAAGCGTGGTGATGCCACCTATGGGCTGAGGGTCAAAGAGCGCTCGTTAGGTGCCCGAGGACAGAGCTGCCCCAGGGGCTGGTGGGACGCAGGAGGCCGTCTGAGCCAGCGATGGGGGCAGGACAAGACGTCAGGACTAATGGGCTCTCCTTCCACAGGACAAAGACAATTCTGGTGCCACAGTCCTGCATCTGGCTGCCCGCTTCGGCCACCCCGAGGTGGTGGACTGGTTGCTGAGTCACGGCGGTGGGGACCCCCGCATGGCCACAGACACGGGCGCCCTGCCTGTCCACTATGCTGCCGCCAAAGGGGACTTGCGCTCCCTGAGGCTCCTCGTCGGGCACCACCCCGAGTAAGGACACCCTCCTGAGGGGCCCCTGGGGATGCCTGAAGCTGCCGTGCCCCTCCGCGCTCCCCCCAGTGGCCAGAGGGCCAGGCCAGAGACAGTCCCTGACCAAGCTGGCAGGCCGCTCACAGCTACTCGCCCCAGAGCCCTGTACACGCAGCTGCGTGTGGGGTTCCAGGCACGCTGGCCACATCCCCTGCTCCCCTCCTGGCTTCTCACCAGCCCGCGGCCTTGGCTCCCTCTAGCTCTGGCCTGTGCTGCTTTGCAAGGCTGTTCTAAGGGGGGTGGGGGGATGGTGAGGAGATGGGAGCATCTCCTAGACCCCTAGTCAAGAAAGCAGTGGCAGAGGAGTGGCAATTATCTGCCCACCCAGACGCCCACCCCACCTCCCGCCCCTCCCCAGGCGTGGCTCATCGCTTCCTGTAGCCCCTCAGCCCATGCCCACCAAGGTGGTGGGGCTCCCTAACCTCCGGGGTCCTAGCCTGAGCGGCTGGCCTGAGGACGCAGCTGAGCAGCGGGCTGCGAGCACCCCAGGGTGGGGCACGTAGAAAAACGGGGCTCAGTGAAAAGCAGGGGCGTCACGGGGGACCCTGGGGTAGGGAGGGAGCCGGATCTTAGGTGAGGGTGGGGGGAGAAGGGAGTCCTGGGAGAAAGCCATACAGACCCTGTCTGGAGTGGGACAGCAGTTCCCCAAGGACCTGATAGATGGGGGCTCTGAGCAGTGACCTTTGTCATTCCGAGTGGACTGTCAGCCTAGTATATAAGCAGCGACAGCTTGAGGAGGAGGGTGGCCACCAGGTGAGAGGTTCCGTCCACTGGCCTTCCTCCTGGGGGTGCCTGCAGGGCCACTGGCCACCAGGGAGCAGGCAGGAGGTTGGCCTGGCTCCATGGCCTCATGAGGGTGGCTGTGGCTGGCAGCTTCTTGGGGACAGGGACACTGGCATGGATGTAGGACAGCCCTAAGGCCCCCAAGCTGGTGGGCTGCCGTCATCTCACTAAGGAAGGGGTCCCCTGGGTTGGTTAGTGGGAGACCAGCAGGTGAGCACCCCCCACTAGGCGAGGGGTTCTCTTCATAGCTGTCCCTGCCAGGGGCCACTCGGTACCACTTTCTGGTGAATTCTCTGTTTCTGGACAAGCTAGGGTCTGGGTCAAATCAGACTCACTGGGATTTAGAATAAGTGCGTCCCTGAGACTCTTGAGAACAAGCCCCCGATGAGGTAGCCGTGAGCACCCCTGGGGGGCTTGGTCCCCGACTCCGAGTTGGACTCTCAGGTCGGGGAGCAGCACCTGTGACATGCCGCCCTCTTCCCGCCACCCACCGACAGGGGTGATTCTGATGCGTCTGTCCCATCTCCTCACCCTCCTGCACCTGCCAGCCTCCCCCATCACACAAATGGGTCCACTAAAGCCAGGCTGGTAGCAACGCCCACTTAGCCCAAATGATGGGAACTGAGGGGGCTCCCAGCCCGTGCTTGGAGGTGCTGAGCGGGGCCTGGAGTAGGAGGAGTGGGGGACCCCCCAGGCTGAGCCCTGAGCACCTCCTCGGGGAGAAGCCTGGGGCTTGGCTGAGCGAGGAACCCTCCGTGAAGGTTCCTTCCAGAGGCTTCGGGAAGCCTCTGGCCTCGGGTGCCCTGACCCCTCCCACGTGCTGGCCGTGATTGGGCCCAGTGCTCACTCTGTGACCAGATGGCCTGGGCTGATGAGCTGCCAGCCCCCCCAGAAGCCACCATGAATCTTGGGGAGGTGGACAGAGGCTCTGTTCCCACAGCGGTGTGTGACCTGGCTGATAAGGAGGCGCTTTTGTGTGCTTGCCAGGCTGGGCTCAGGCAGGAGGGGCGGCTGGGAATTGGGGTGTGGCCTGCTGGCAGGGTAGGTTAGGGCCAGTGCCCACTTAGCCTCCTACTTCGGGGCGACTCCTGCTCTCCAAGGCTGGAGGCCCCAGGGCAGGGAGCTGGGGACAGGAGAGGCTCGGGCTGCCCTACGCCGCGGGGCACAATCAGGGGACCCAGGCAGCCTGGCGCAGAGGCTGCGGCTTCCTCCTTCCCACCCACATTCTTCTTGCTTGCTCTCTCTCGCTCTCTCTCGCTCTCTCGCTCTCTCTCCCCTCTCGTGCGCCTTCAGGCCTGCCGTGAAGCCTGTGAATTATTCACAAGGGCTCAGCTCCCTCCTGCAGGTGAGGGAGGAAGGGCTCCCGGCCCCACCAGTGGGAAACTCGATCCTGCCCAGGGAGGCTGCGGGTGGCCTTGGGCCACGGCAGTGACAAGCTGTGGAGGAGCAGGAGGCCTGGACGGCCTCAGGGGAGGGCCCAGCTAATGTCAGGCAGCACATGGGGTGTCAGAAAGGGCTCGAGACCCCGCACCCACCTGCCCACCCCACCCCCAGTCTATCCCAGTCCACTGGGCAAATCCTTCCAGAGGCAGAGCAAGCGGCTGCCCCGTGGGGACCCTCCCTCTGAGCCCCCTGCAGAAAGAGGGTCTCTAAGCTGGAGGCACAAAGGCTGGCAGAGGCTGGGTGGGCTGTTTCAGGTCCTGGGTGTGAGGACGATGAACTTGGGAGGGTCGTCTCTCCTGGCCAGGGACGCCAGTGGCTGGTGGAAGGGACACCAGAGGCTGGGTCAGGCTAAGAAGCACGAGGAGCAGGTGGCCCTTGACCACCTGCTGGAAGGGTCCTGGGGCCCAGGAACCACCTCATGCTCGCTCTGCAGCTGGAGCGAAGCCCACCCCAGGCTGAGCTGGACCCTCTCCCCCCACCCCCCGCCCCCGTGTGAGCTCCCAGCCTGGGGAGAGCGGGGGCGGGGCTCTGCGCTCTTCCTCCCCTAAGGCCCCAGGCTCTGCCAGTGATAGAGAGCCGGAAAACCAGTCTGCCCAAAGATTTCGATCAGCTCCAGCTCCCTGCAGCTCCCTTCGGTGCCCGCCCGAGGCCTCCTCTGCCCCAGGGCAGAGACTGGAAAGCGTCCTGGCCAGGAGTCAGGATAAACTCAGAGCAGCTCTGACCTGCCCAGTGCCTCCTGGGAGCCTGGCACCCGGCACTCATCTGAGCCTCACAGTCACCCTAGGCGGTAGCTCTCGAAGCAGCCTCTTTCAAGGACTGACTCATTCGACTCATGTTTGTTGAGCATCTACTCTGTGCCAGGCAATATTCTAAGTGCCAGGGACACCTGTGGATCACACGAAGGTCCCTGCCTCACGGAGCTCGCAGATGCAGAAAGGGCAGCTGGGAGAGGCCAGCTGACTAGCGAAGGCTCCCCTGGCTCACAGCTGCACCCCGTCTCTGGCCGTCCTTCAGGGCTTTTCTAGCTGGGTGGGGTCCCTAGTGCAAAGCTTCATGGAGCCCAGCTGCTCCCACAGCCCAGCCTGAGGGGGCCAGGCAGGCCCCCACACTGAGCAGGAAGCAGGAAGCAGAGCTGCTCACCCCTTAGGGAGCCCTAGGTCCTAAAGGACTCCGTGTCCCCTTAGAAAGCCAGAGACTCTGCCTGGGCCTGGGGCCATTCCCTCTCTATTAGACGCCTGTTTCTGCCACAGGCAGCGGGGGGCTCATTCATTCTCAATCCCCATCCCCCAGGTCTACCCTTGGTGTTTGCTCAGGGCACCTGGGCAGCAGAGCCCGAGCTGGCAGCACATCGTCACTGGGGACCCGGACCCTGGTGGGGACTCTGAGAAAGGAGAAACCTGTGGGAGTGAGGAGAAGCTGCTCTCAGTGGCTTCTCAGGGGGCAGCCTTCACCACCACCCGCAGCTCCTTGTCCCAATCTGTCAGGTTACTGCTCTCCAGGCCCTGCCCTCTGCCTGTCCACTCCGCCTGCCTTTGAGAATGCAAATGAGATCCCTGGGTCAGCCTCAGTGTCCCCACTCACTGCCAGGGAAGGCCACTTCCTGATGATGGCCCGGAGACCCTCCTCCTTCCTGTCCCCGCCACAACCTCACCTCTACCCCTACTCTGTTCCTCCTGGCCTCGCTGCTCCCCCAGCAGGCCCACACCCCCTGGCATTCACCGGCCTTTGCCTCCACTTTGCCTGGACTCTTCCCTCCCCCTCTCCTTCGAGTCTGTGGCATCTCCCTTTCTCAGTAGGGCCTGCCCTGAGCCTCCTTCAGATGGGAACACGCCCCAGGACACACACTCACTCCCCGTCTTCTGCCTCGCTTTCCCCGGCACCCTGACGTCACCTGGCATTACATTCCGTGCGTCTGCGTGCGTCCTCCTACCCTTGGTCTCCCCGACTCACCAGAGCAGACCCCTCATCGTCACCCCGTACACCCGGCGCCTGCCGCATAGTGACTGTTCGCTGAGTGAATGAGGGCTCTGGCATCCTGGGCCGCGTCCGGCCCTGCCTACAGCTCGCCCTGTGTGACCTCAGACAGGGCTCCCTTCTGCGCCTCCCCGGGCCCACCTGGCAAACGCACCTGCTCTAGCAGGTGTGAGGAGGCGTCGCCAAGCTCCTGGCCTGGCTGCCCAGCTTCCGCCCGCACCTGTTCATTTAGCGAGTCACCCCCGAGCACGTCCCTGTCGGCACCAGCGCGGCCTCGTGGGGCTGACTTTTCGGGGATGAACGAGGCGACAGAGCGGGGATACCCGCCACCTTCGGGGCAGTGCTTGCTTATTCGCGTGCGTGCGCGCGTGCTGGTTTGCCGTCTGAGGGGAGCTGGCCTCTGACATTCTCATTGCTCTGCCTGTCCTAGCATGTGACAACCTCATGATGTATGTCCCCGGAATGAATGAAAGCGATTCAAGAGTGCCGAGTGAAATGGGTTCGTTTGGTAGGAAGAAGTGGTGGTGTCCTTCAGATGGAGGGGTGCGAGGGAGGCCCCTCCGAGGAGCCGAGCTGAGACCCTGGCGTGGGAGCATGGCGACTAGAAGTACCGGTGTAGTGGAGGCCGAGGTGGGGTCAAGTGTGGCCCCATCCAGGCCCCGCCCACCCCGGGCAGGCCTGGAGGGCCCACAGGGGTGCAGGGAAGTGTAGCCATCCTGAAGTAGTCCAGGCTTGCCGATGGATCGAGTCGAGTGTGGAGCTAAATGCTCAGGCTGCATTTCTTCCCAAATGTGGGATGTTTCCAAGTCAGCCAGGATCAGAGGGCAGAGGGACAGCTGCCACAGCCTGCATGACCTTCTGTTCAGAGCGGCCTTAGCTCATGACAAGATACAATCTCGTGGGCGACGGCTCCTCTCTGTCTTCCCTTGGGGCAGAAATTATTGGCAGTGTGTGTGCGGGGTGCTGAAAGGGCCGTTGGGCCTGCGCCTGGTTCTGGACGCGGATCACTCCTTGTTCCTTGCGGCCAACACAACAGGCTGGCACCAGCCTTGGACAGAGATGTCCAGCAAACCCTCTGAGCAGTCCATGTTCCTTTTGTGTCACCAGAGGGGGCCTTGCTTCATAGTTACAGTTGGCCCATGTCATTTTTTTTTTTCCCAAGAGGAAAAAGAAATATCACAATTTATATAATCATCGCTAGAGAGCCTCAGACCTCTAAGCGGGGTAGGTCAAGGGCCAAGGTGTTTAGACTCTTAGGGCTTCGGCTCAAGGAGGAGGATGGCATGGTGTCGACAGTGGGGTGGGGGGAGGTTTGGGGAAGAAACGGAGAGGGCTGCTGAGGCATAGAAAGTTCGAGAAGCTTAGTCAATGCATAGACGAGAGGGAAGATGTGGAGAGATGCATGGCTTCAGGGCCAGGTGGCTTTGACCCTGGGAAGTGGATTAACTCACTAGGGGGAGAGCGCACTTACAAAAGAGGCCCTGGGGCACCCTGACCTTTGCAGGTCAGTCGGGCTGGAGCCCAGGGCCCAGCACAGGACGCCAAGGAGGCTGGCGAGTCTTGTCCCGGAAGCCGAGAGGAGCAGGTGTTCCGGAGAGGGGGGGGGCACCTGTCGGGGACGGCCAAGTCAGATGTGGATGGGAAAGCCACCAGGGTGGGGAGCATGGCCCAGAAGGGGGGTGAGGGGGCTGGCAGGCCAGGATGTGACAGTGGCACAGAAAGCCAGACCCACCTTCCCTCAGAGGAAGCATTCGGCTTGGCAAAACTTCCTTTTCCATTTGCTCAGAGGTCGGACAATTTTGCTTCCCATTTGCCATATGTGGAAACTGAGGCTTAGGAGGGTAAAAGAACTCTCCAGGGGCCCTGTGCCGTGAGCTATAGAGTCAGGGTGGTGAGCAGAGGCTGAGGCAAGGGGCAGGGGCTAGGAGAGGAACGTGGTCCCCCTGGGCAGTCACAGTGGCTGGAACTCGATGGGCTGGAGCCAGATGGCGTCCCGAGGCCAGAGGTCCCCTGAGACCCCGCCCTTCTCCTCTAGGCGGTGACTGTGCTTGGACACCCCAGGCCAGCAGTGCCCCCCACCCTGGAGGCACAGGGAGGAGGGACCCTAAAATACAACATGGCACCACACGCGTGCTGAGGGCTCTCCAAGTCTGTCCTATGGATGACTATTGCCCTCACCTCACAAACGGCTTCGAGAAGCCAAAAAGACGAGGGGCAAGACCATGGCACAGCTTGGTGGGGCTCAGCCATGTCCTTCTCTGCCTCTCTCTTATTGAATGACCTTAGCCTCAGCTTCCCCATCTGTAAAAGGGGAACAATGCTAACACCTACCCCCAACATGTATCAGGCTCATCTCTGCCTGATAGGACAGAGAAACCTTTCAATAAAGGGTACCTGCTATCACTCTTATCAATTATTATTATCACCATTACAAATTCATCTTTCCATCTAAAACCATTCATTTATTTCCTTTGCTCATCCGTATTTGTATAGGTTTGCCCAGGGAACATGAGTGTACCTAATCCTTCTTGCCTCCGGGCTGAGGTAGAAGAGGGTAAGAAGGCTGGGACCCTCTGCCCCACCTCGGCCCATCAGCATATCTGCCCCGTGTCGTAGGGTCTCCCAGGATGGAGCTGTGACTCCACGTTGGGGGTCACGAGTGCCGAGACTGAAATCCTAAGAATTGTGGTGACAAGCTTGAATATTTATTGAGCACTTTCGCTGTACCAGTGGCTCCGGCTGGGAGTGCCAGCCAGAGGCCGGGTAGGAGGCCGTGGGCATGACTGCCCTCTCCTGCCTGGGTCCTTCTCTTTGACAGCTTCTCAGACTTTCTCAGACCCTCCCAGGCTGGCTGGGCATCCCTGTCGTGCATACCTGCCAAGCAGGATGAGCTGGGAGGGCAGTCATGTCCCAGCAGACCTGTGGACACGCCTCAGGCATCCCCAGAGAGAGCTCAGTGGGGCCCGGAGGGTGGCCCCTCCCCCAGCCTCCGATCCCCAGGACCCCAGCACTCACTGTGCCTTGGTTACGGGGTGAATAATTCAGGCTGCTGAGTGTCGGTCATGAAATATTAACCAAGCTGTGACTGACGCACCCGCATGTGAACGTGTGTGTGCAGGGGCAACGCTGGCACTGGGCTGGGGAGGCTGGTGGCCCCGAGCCAGCGTGCTCCGGGGAGAGGCGGGTGCGTGAGTCTCTGCAGCCGTGTGCTGTGTCCGCAGAGCTGCCGTGTGGGCACCGCTCTGCCCCTGACGTGGGTGGGGTAACAGAGGCCAGCGAGACATGGTCCCTGCTTATCCCCAAATGTGTGACATGCCAGGCTCCGCATCTGCCCCCCCCAAATGGCAATTGTGTGTGAGGAGGGGCTGCCCGCTTTGGGATGAAGGAGACAGCGGGGACGGGGTGCTGGATGGGGGCTGTGGGTGGCCTGGGGTCACGGGTCAGGGAGAAGTCAGCCAGGAATTTGGAGGGGTGAGAGGGAGGGCCCAGGTCACGTTGGGGGTGACAAGAGGGTGAGCGAATTGGCAGATGGAGAGGAGCGGGTGGCCTGGTGCCAGTGGTAATGGACAGAGGAGCTGGCGATTGGGTGAGGGAGAGAGGGCGGGAGGGCGGGTGTGGCTGGAGCACGTGATTGATGAACTGAGTGGATAGATGGTGGAGGAGGATGGGTGAGAGGATGTGAAGTGACATGAAGAGCTGCACTTCCTTGGGCCTAGCTGGCTGATCCAGCACAGTAGGAAGAAACCCAGACCCTGAGGTTGGAATCCATCGGGCAGATGGTGGGGCAGGCAGATGGTGGGGCAGCTCCTGGGTCTGGGCCTAGATTGTGGCTCCACCTAGTGCCCAATTCTGGTAACTGCATCCTGGGCCATCTGCACCTACTGTGAAGTCATAAAAACTGAGGCTCCCCCAGGGGCCAGGCCAGCTCCCCTATTCCCCAGCAGTACTCCACCTCATGGGGCTGGTTCCCTGTTCTCCAGTTAGGATCCTTTTGTGGGAGCTGGGGAACTGGGATGAAGGGCAGTGACAGCTGCAAACCAGGCCCCAGGGAAGCCCCAAGGAGTGAAGAGATGGAATGCCCTCTCTGCCCCCGAGTGCCTACTGTGCGCCAGGCGCTGCATCACACAGACAGATGTGCGGTCACATGCCGCTGAGCAGCTGTGTGACCTGAGGCATGTCACAGCCTCTGAGTCTCAACTGCCCCTGTGCAAATGAGAATGACAGTAGAGTCCAGGTTAGGGAATTCAGTGAGAACCAGCCTGCTAATATGGCACACGAAAAAGGCCAGTGAATGGTGGCCACCAGCAGGGCTGCTGGACTGTCTAATATTCTGGGGATTACTAGGGTAACCAATTGAATTTTAATTTCCAATACACGACAAACCATGTTTTAGTATATCTTATACAATATTTGGGATATACTTATTCTTTAAAAATGATTTGTTTATCTGATATTCAGATTTAACTGGGCATCCTGTGTTTTACCTGGCAACCCTGCCACTCTGCCCTCCTGGGGACTCAGTGTTCTAGAGGACGCAGGGGCCAAAATCAGTTACGGTCAACCTGGCATGACAGGTAGTCCACAGGGCACCAGAGGACACAGAGGCAAGAAAAGCCTTCTCTGCCTGGGAGAATCAGGGTGGGCCTCATGGAGGAGGCATCTGTGCTGTCTTAAAGGGGGAGGAGGGAAGGGCATTCTGGACAGAGTGGGGACATAATCAAAGGCATGGAGGGCAGACAGCAGGTATGGGGACTTGCGGCAACAGTCAGTGTGGCTGAAAAGGTAGGAAGATGCCAAGTCACCATGTTCTCATACACCTTGGTAAAAAGGAGGCTATTTACTGAGGGCAGGACAAGCCAGTCCGATGTGCATTATAGAAAGTAGGCTGCTGGGGGAGGCTGCGAGCCAGAGAGGCCCCCTGAGGGAGGCTGGCGCCGGCCTGGGTCCAGAGGCTGTCAGGAGCAGCGGGACCTAGCGACTAGGCCCTCCTATCCGACCCACCAGCCAGCCTCCAGAGCTCCCCAGAAGGGGGCGGGCGCTGAGAGCCTATGCGGGTGCTTCCTGTCTGCAGGGGAGTGAATGCCCAAACCAAGAATGGTGCCACACCCCTGTATCTGGCGTGCCAGGAGGGCCACCTGGAGGTGACGCAGTACCTGGTGCAGGAGTGTGGCGCGAACCCGCACACAAGCGCCCACGACGGCATGACCCCGCTGCACGCCGCGGCCCAGATGGGCCACAGTCCGATCATCGTGTGGCTGGTGAGCTCCGGGGCGGGGCGGAGCCCGGGAGGGGACCTGGCCTGCATGGGACGGGGGCCGGGGCCAGGAGGGGGCCCGGCGCCCAGCCCCTGCCCCTTTCCCCCGCCCCCTCTCGTGCAGGTGAGCTGCACCGATGTCAGCCTGTCGGAGCAGGACAAGGACGGCGCCACGGCCATGCACTTTGCGGCGAGCCGCGGCCACACCAAAGTGCTCAGCTGGCTCCTGCTGCACGGCGGCGAGATCGCGGCGGATCTGTGGGGCGGGACCCCGCTGCATGACGCCGCGGAGAACGGGGAACTGGAGGTGAGGGCGGGGCCGGGGGCGGGGCCTCGGGCGGGGAGCGCGGGCGCCCTCTGCTGGCGCCGCGCTCTCAGTACAGCCCTGCCCCAGCACTGGGGGCCCGGCTGGCAGTCTGGGGTCCTCACTGCTTGCCCCACGCAGTGCTGCCAGATCCTGGTAGTGAACGGCGCGGAGCTGGACGTCCGCGACCGCGATGGGTACACGGCCGCCGACCTCTCGGAATACAATGGCCACAGCCACTGCACCCGCTACCTGCGCACCGTGGAGAACCTGGTATCACCTGGGCGCTGCTCCCTCCGTTATCTCACCCCCCACCCTACCCCTCCCTCCCTCCAGAGGTAGGTGTTGGTATCCCTTTTACCACCAAGGAAGCTGAGGTTCAAGGATGCAAAGCCTCCTGCCCGAGGTCACACAAAGAGTAAGGGCGCTAGACCATTAACCCACGTGACCTCTTAGCTCAGCCCACTGACCACCGAGGAGTGGGGGCAGAGGCAAAAAGGCCAGGGGTACGACCAGCGTCGTCCTGATAAGAAGGAAGGCACAGAGGAATCACAAGACATACACTGATGGGAAGAGTCCAGTTCCTTCAGCTGGCCTCGGTCCACATGTATAACTCATTCAATTCTCACCACCACTCACTGAGGTAGGTAGTGTTACCGTCCCTATTTCACAGGTGGGTAAACTGAGTCTCAGGGAGACCCAAGGTCACATCGCTATTAAATGGTGGAGCCCAGCAGCCTGGACTAGAGCCACCTCTGTTGACCCTACTTTGAGGCTACTCTATAGCTAGGAACTCGTTTCAAATTATTTTGTTATGGTTACACAGCTGTGAAGTAAGCCACTGGGACCTGCGCTCAGGTGTGGGTGGCTCCATGCCCAAGGTCTGCCACACCTGGTGTGATGCCTGCTTTGGGGCAAGAGGGAGGCTAGGGGGTGAGCCTCACAGGGGCCTGTAGAAGGACACTGACCAGCTCCAAAGGACATCCTGGCCATGAGAGGGGCTGTCTGCCCTGCCTGGGAGCACATGGGGGGGACCCTGGTTCTGGGGACCACAGAGCACAGCAAGGCTCCGGGGTCAGAGAGTACACCTGGACCTGAAGAGAAATTTCCCCCAGAAAGGGCCACCCAGAGAGCATAGTGGTCCAACAGGTAGTGAGCTCCCTGTCACCAGGGTAAACAAGCAGGAGTAAACACTGTGAAGGGCATTTCTGCACCAGCAGTGAATTCCTTCCAGCTGAGAGAGTCTGTGACTCTGTTGCAGGGGGATGTGGGTGACACAGAGCCCTAGTCCCCTCCATCACCTCCTGACAGCGACTGCTGGCAATAAGCAACAAGCACCATCCCTTGAAATCTGACTCCGGCGGGGATCCTGTCTCGTGCTTTATAGTATCATCTCAGCTAATCGCCACAGTCAATTGATACTAACAGTTGCCGCATATGACATTGACTGGCCACCATGCATGCCCTGACACTAACTTTTCAAATCTTTTCATGACCTCATGGGGCAGGCAGTCTTGTTATCCTATTTATAGATGAAGGAATTCAGGTACAGAAAGGACAAGTAACTTGCCTAGGGTCACGCAGTGAGTAAGTCAGAGGTAAAATCCTAAGGCAGAGACCAGGTTGCAGACCTGGTCACGTGCCTAACGCCTGTTATCTGCGGGGTCAGGCCTGGCACTCCCAGTGCGCACTGCTGCCGGCCAGGATAAACGCATCTCCAGCTGACCCTCCTCCCGTCTCAGCCCCTCTGGCTCCCCTTAGCTCATGGGGTCGGTGGCAGGACTGGCTCCCCTGAATCGGGTGGGGCGTGGGAACTCTGGCCCCCTTACCCAGGCGGGCCCAGTGACAGATCCCAGCCACAGAGGAGGCTGGCCCAGAAAAGGCAAACGGTCCCTCAGAGTCCCTAATGAAGAGCCAATGAGAGTGGCTGCCAAGCTGTTACCTGGTGCCGGGCCTGCCTCTCACTCCCGGGGGGCCCGTGACACTTCTCGGGCAGGGAGGGGGCATGGGGCAGGGAGGAGCAGGCCTGGGCAGAAGCAGCGAGCGAGCAGGCTTGCCAGCAGCAGGTCCAGCATGGGCAACGTAAGCAGGACCCCCGCCCCCGCCCATGACTGCGCCAGGAGGGTCAGGCCTGTGGGCAGGGGAACCCACAGTGGTGGGGGATGGCTGGCTTGGTAGCCTCAGCTCGGGCTGCCCACCTCACTCGGCTGGGCCACCCCCAGGCTCCGCCCTTTCCCCCAAGGGCCCCATCGGAAGACAGAGACTGGGTTTTGCCCAGTCGGGCCAGGAGAGACAGGGGTTGCTAGCCAGGAAATGGGGGATCAGTCTTTCCTGTAAGTTGTGGGGACCCTGCACCCCTCCCCTGCCCCCAGCTGCTGCGAGCTCCCTCCCTAGGAATGAGAAGGCCACTGCCACACAGTTCTCCCCTTGGGGCCCTGCCTAGCTCCCCTCTTCTCTCAACCCTCCTGAGCAGGGAGGGGCCAGGTGTAGGAGTTTCCCAGAAACCCCTGGTCCTGCAGCTGGTAGCGGGGGAGGGGCGCTGGGCTTGAATCTCATGAGGCCTAGGAAGCTCCTGAAAGACGCCCCACGATGGGGAAGGGGACCCAGCGCGGGCAGTGGCTTGGCCGAGGTCACACAGCAAGGGAGTGCCTGAGCGGGACCCCGGCCCCGAGTGTGCCGGTCTTTGGGGCTGCTCGCCCTCAAGGCCTCCCCGCTCTCTGCTCAGAGCGTGGAGCACCGCGTGCTGTCCCGCGACCCATCGGCCGAGCTGGAGACCAAGCAGCCCGACTCCGGCATGTCGTCGCCCAACACCACCACGTCGGTCCAGCCGCTGAACTTCGACCTCAGCTCGCCCACCAGCACCCTCTCCAACTATGACTCCTGCTCCTCCAGCCAGTCCAGCAGCAAGGGCCAGCGCCTGCCTCGGGGTGAGTGGCCGGGCGGGGAGACGGGGGAGGGAGAGCAGACTGGACCCGGACCCCAGGGCTGGGGTCCAGGCCCCCTCCGGCCACTGCTGATGCTGGAGACTGCCCAGGTCACCAGGAAGAGACAGACACTGGTTCTGGTTGGGAGACAGGTGACACTCGTGCGGGTGTGCCCATCACAAACACACACGTACATCCACCCCGCACACAGTCCAATATCCTTACTCATGTTTGCACAAACTCTTCCCCAGACCTTACACACACCTACCCACACTCAAGAATGCGCACTTGTACACGTGCGCACACAATACACAGATATGAATGCACAACCACACCCACCGTTGTGCAGATATATGCACACGCCTACACTACAAACAGGTCCACGACTCTCCATTCCATACACAAGATGTGTGTACATCCATGCACCCCAAGTCCCCCGGCCAATACGAACACATGTATAAATACAATGAAGCATGCGTACACACTCACAAACATACACGACAGTACTAAGGCTCAGGCAGAAGCCAGGCACACGCATGCGCATAAACACCAACCACGTCCTGAGCACGGCTGTCTGTCCATGTGTGATGCCTGCTTCATGCCACCAGGTGGTGGCCTCAGAGATGGCCAGGTGTCCTGCAAAGATCAGCTGTGGACAGCCATAGCTGGCACCTGCTATGGCAGATCTGCCCTGAGGAGCAGCCCCTCTGCCCTCCAGGTGGCCTGGAACCCTCCATACTCTGGAACCCTCCACAATGGAGCCTGCGGCCTTTTCCCCAGCAAGTGCTGGGTGCGGGGAGGCAGGGCCAGGGCGAGGGTGGGGCCATACCAGGCCGTGTCCCTGAATTCACCTAGCCCCTTGGCAAGTAGTTTGTCGCAGTCCTGGGGAAGAGGCCGCTCTGCAAATGCCCAAACACCTTTGCCTCCCTCTCCAGGGCTTCCCACCACCAGAGCTGCAGACATCCAGAGCTACGTGGACATGCTGAGTCCCGCCCCGGGCAAGGCGGAGAAAGCCACACCACCACCGCCACCCCCAAGCTTCTCTCCACCAGCCCCACCCCCGGGCATCCAGCCGCCCCCACCCCCGCCAGGCTACCCAGCTCCCAAGCCCCCCGTGGGGCTCCATGCAGCCGACATCTATATGCAGACCAAGAGCAAGCTCCGCCACGTGGACACCCAGACTTTCAAGACGGAGGTAGCGAGCCCTCGCCCACGGGTCCCCGGCCCGGCACCAGACCTGGGCTGATGGAGGGCGGCGGAAGCCAGGACTGCCTCCTTCGTGGGCACAGGGCAGGGGTTCCCCGGGCCAATGACCTGCTCCAGAGTTCACATTCTTGGCCAGTTCATGGGGGGCTCAAGGCTGGGCACTGGGGGCAGGGATGTGAATAAGACAAAGCCACTGCCCTCTGGGGATCTGGGGGGGCCGGGGAGGGGTAAGGAATATGTAGCCAGAGGGCCCCGCCCCTCAGGGAGCTGGGTCCCGGTCACCTCTCGCACAGACCAGCAGGGCAGTCGTGGAGTCGGCAGGGAATAAGTGCAAATAGGCGGCCTGGTCTCGAGCAGCTGAGTGTGACAGAGGCCACAGCAGCTGTAGGCATTCCTCTGAAAGGGTCCGTGTCCACAACTAGACTTAAGGGGTGATGGACCTGCTCGTTCAAAACGCCAGCACCAGGAAAGGCTGCTTAGCGGGGCACCAGGGACTTGCAGGGGGACACTGAGTTGTTGGAGCGAGGATCTACCTGCACCTGTCGCCCCAGGCTCAGGTGGAAAAGGCCTCCTAGGAGGGGTGCCTTCTGGGTGGGAGATGCGGAGGCATGGCTGGGAGGCTGAGGGCCGAGGGCCGGAAGGAGGTGGCGGCAATCCTACAGTGCTAGGCAGGACTTGGCACTGGGCCAGGGCTGCGGGAGGGGTTGAGGCAGAGGCCGACTCCCCAGTTTGGGGCCTGGGATCCTGGGAGGGTGGAAGCGCCACGCCTGAGTGGGAGGCCTGGCAGAGAAGGAAGCCCACGAGGTGCCCAGGATGGCAGGGCCCCTAGGATCCCAGCTGGGGCTGGGGCTGGAGCAGGGGCGGGGGCAGAGGGCTGGACTGGGCCGCTCTGAGAGTCCAGGGCAGGGAGGCCTGGGAGGGCCCTGGGGTACTGGCCAATGGGACAGAGCAAGGCCGGGCTGAGAGGTGGGGGACAGCCACCCTCAGGTGTGGGGTGGAGGCCCCCCAAGGGTCCTGCGGGAGCCCTGACCTTGTAGTTCTCTCGCAAGCCCAAGGCAAGCCACTCCAGGGCCCAGCTGAGTAACCAATTCCCCCAGGTGACCCAGGTCACAGGGCCACACGGCCGGGGAGGGGAGGGACGGGACACAGCCTGCACAGTGACTCTACCCGCAGCCTTTCATGCCATCTCGGCCTAAGCTGTGTCAGGGTCCCCTTTCATCTCCAGCCGGTGGGGGCCCGGGGGAGGCCTGCAGGGGGCTGAGGCCCAGGCAATGTCCCCAGCAGGCTTGTGGGCCCTGCCCAAAGCCACAAGACAGGTGGCTGGCCTGTGCCCCCTCCCCTCCTCCGAGCCAGAGCACCCTGCCCCTCCCGCGTGCGTGCGTGCCAGGCCGCAGGCTCCCAACCGCTCCACAAAGGGCTCTTTGTGTGCCCACAGCGCCCCCAGCCCCCTGGCCCGGTTGCCTGACCCGCGGGAGGGAGCAGGGTCGTGGCGTCTTCGCCTCGGGGCTGCAGGGGGCGCCGAGGGGGCGGGCTGGCCCAGGAAACAAATCCTGCGGTGTCCCGTTTCCTGCAACGTGAGCCGGGTCAGGCGGGGCGTGGAGGGTCCAGGGCCACCGCGGGGACGAATGGGCTGGGTGTGGGGCAGGGGACAGCCCCCGCCCGGTGACTAGGCCTTTGGCCCCCGCTGACTCCCGTCCTCCTCTCGGGGCTGGACCTAGCAGGGGTCAGCTGCAATAGGGCGGGCGCTGTGCTGTCACCTGAGCCGCCTTGCCGCCCCTGAAACCCGAGGCTTGAGCGCAGGCGTCGGTGTCGCTTACGCGCGGATGGCGATGGTTTCCAGATGCGGGAAGGGAAGGGCGGGGTCGTGACCCCGGGGTTGAGGGGGTGGACAGGTAGTGGGGACTTCACTGCCCGCGGTCAGGCCCTCATTCCCTCTCGGCAGATGGAGGGATGGGGCAGGGAGTGAGGATGAAGGCCGCGGTGCACGCAGCGGAGGGGGAGCGGTGTAGGGGGCGGAGCCACATCTGGCCCGCGGGGCAGGCGCGGCGCAACCGCCAGGTGTGGCGGAGCAGTCGCAGCCGGGTGGCCCCCACCCCGCACTGCTGGGGGGGGCGGTCAGCTCAGGATTGGCGGGCCTGGGTGATGTCAGGCCGACAGAGCTCAGAGGAGCGGGCGGGCACGGGCTGGGCTGTAACCTGAGAGGAAGGATCAGGTGGCGCAGGTGTCGGGTCCATGCCGCCCCCGCCAGCAGGTGCACAGCGGGGGCCACCAGCACAGGCGCAGGTAGGAGCCGTCCCAGCCCCGGGCCGCGTGCGGCTGAGGGCTCTGGGCAAGCAGGTGTCTTAGAGAACGAGAAATCTCGAGCGGGCTGCCTCAGGGCGGAGAACCCCACAAGAGGGGTCCTCGAAGACTTGGGGACCAGCGGGACGGCGTGGCTGTCGGAACTTGGGTGCGGCTGAGGCGCTAGCGCTGGCTGAGCCGGGAGCTGCCCCTTCTTCGGCTCCCCCTGGCGTCTGGGTTGGGCCACCCCGCCCCTGGGCCCGCCCCTTCTAGCCAAAGTGGGGGCCTCTGCGCCCCTTGGCCGGTGCCCAGACCCCTCCCTGTAGGGTCACCCAAGCCTGCCCTTCCGCCGAGGCCTCTCTGACCCTCGCCCCATCCCCGCCCTGGGAACAGCAGGGTCTACGAGCAGGGCTGGCTGTACCCTTCGACGGCCGCTGGCCGCGAGCCCCGGGGAAGGTGAAGAGCTGGGGGTGGGGCGGCATGGGAGGCACAAGGGACAAGGGCCTGAACCCCCACGCCCTGGTGTCTTCCCGCAGCTGAGCTCCCGCGCCGGCCGCAACGGGCTGCGGAGACAGGACTCGGCCCGCAGGCCCCGCGCCTTCAGCAAGCAGCCCAGCACGGGGGACTACTACCGCCAGCTGGGCCGCTGTCCCGGGGAGCCGCTGGCCGCTCGCCCGGGCATGGCACACAGCGAGGAGGTGCGTGCCCGTCAGCCCGCACCCGCCAGCCGCCCGGGGCCGGGCCGGGCCGGGCCTCCCGCCCCTCACTCGCTGGCCCCTCCGCTCCCCCGCAGGCGGCGCTGCTTCCCGGGAACCACGTGCACAACGGCTGCGCTGCAGACCCCAAGGCGTCCAGGGAGCTCCCCCCGCCGCCCCCGCCGCCGCCGCCGCCCCTGCCCGAAGGCCTGAGCTCGCTGCCGCCTGCTCCGCCCCTGCCCTTCGAGGGCGCCGGGCCCGGCTGCGGGCCGCGTCGCTCCTCCTCCTCCACTGGCAGTGAGTAGGGGCGGGTGGAGGGGTGGGGGGCGGCGCTAGCCCCAAAGCGGGAAGGAAACCTAGACAACGCCCCCTCCCCAGCTGCCACTGCCCTGAGCGCTTCCACTTTTCCGAGGGTTCCTTCTGCAGCCCCTCCCGCAATGCGGACCAGACCCTAAGGGAAGGCTCCGTCACAGCTGGACGGGGCTGTGTGACCTGGGGCCAGTCCCCGTCCCTCTCTGGGCCTGCCTCCCAGATGCGGTGCCTGGTGCGGGACGGAAGCTCTGAGCAGTAGCGCTAGCGTCAGCGTCAGGGAGGGCTGCTAGGCAATCTTCTCGCTGCTCCCTCACCTGTGCTGACTCCTCACCTCTCTCTGGGTCTTCCAAGCCAGCTACAGCCCTGATCCCTTCTCAGATGCATCGGTGACGCTCCCTAGCCAAGTCTCCCCCAGGGGCCCCAGGGCCTGGCTACGAGGGCAAGGCTAGTGACCCGTCCTGCCTGGCCCCTTCTGGTGGCTTTCCTGGGCATCCTTTTTTAAGAGCTAGACTGGTGACCAAGATTCCTGGGCTTCTCTTCTGTAACCGGGGGCAGTCTCCTGCCCTTCGTGGCTTCTGGAAGGCCCAGGAGGTGGTGCCTGGGTGCTCATGCTCCCACCCCAGCCTGGCAGGGGGTGTCTATCCGTTCACTGCCAGACCCATGCTCAGTGGCACCGCCCAAAGCTTCATCTCGCTGACTAGGAGGGCAGGGGCAGGGCAGGGTGCAGGGTAGGGCTGGCCAGCCTCCCTCGGGTCCCTAGGGGCCTCCAGCCCCCTGCAGACCAGAGCCCATGGCAGCATGTCTACCGCCCGCCGAGCGTCCAGAAAGGCCCCCAGTTTTGGGGTCAGCGTCTTCCCTGAAGCTAGGAACAGAATCAAAACAGACTCCCAGCTTCTCCAGACACCCCTTCTCAGCAGAGCTTGGGCTGGGGGCCCTATCCCAACCCAATGCCAAGACTGAGGCCCTTGTTGGGGTCGGGGCGCAGCGCAGCCCTCAGGGGCAGCAGCAGAGCTGGGAGGCGGGCGGTCCATCCTTGTGGAACCGTAGCACAGCCTGAGCCAGGGTCAGATGAGCTGGAAAGTTCCTCCTCCCCTCGCCCCCCCCTCCTCTGCACAGCTCCCTCCCCTCCTCCTGCCCTTCCTGGCCCTCTCACGCTGTCCCCGCTGTCCTAGCCTGACCCTGGCCCCCTCCCTCTCTTAACGCCACTGTCACTTCTCTCCTCTCGGTCCCTAGAAGGGAGCGTCCTGAGACAGAGGAAGAGTGAGTAGCTGCGAGCGTGCGTGGCTCCTGGCTGAGGCGCGGGGCGGGGATGAGGCGAGCTCAGGGAAGGGGCAGGGCCGGGGGCCATCAGGCGAGGGGTCCTGGATGCCACCGGCGGGGCCTCCCGCCCCCCACTGATCCTCTTACCCCCACCGCACCCGCATGCATGAACTAGAAGGGTGCCAGCTAAGGGTGCCTGCCAGGCTCTTTTCGTTCCTTTTCTTTCCTTCCATCCTTTCCTGTCTCTACTGCTCTGGGATCCCCAGCCTGGGGCACCCAGGGGCTGGCTGCTTGTTTAGTCCCCCTCACCCCATCCTTGGGTTCTAAAGACAGCCTTCCCCAAACCCCTGTCACCTCCGCTGGCCTAGTTAAAAATGCAAACTCCGCTTCAGGCATTTGCATGTTACCCCTGCGGGCGGGGGGGGGGGGCACGGTGTCCGCATCCCATATCCTTAGTGAGGGCTCATCTGTCCTGGGTCCCCCAGAGCTGAGCAGCGCTTTACCATGAGTGTGCTCCGGGCTTGCAACCCGTGTGTCCGCATGTGCACCTGCCCGTGGGTTTTTAGCGGGGAGGGGACTGGCTAGCTTGTGGTGCCCAGGGTCCCTAGTTCGAATAGCCCTAGAAGCTCAGGTGACTCAGTCCAAGGGTCACTGGGCTTTGCTGATGCAGAGAGAGGGCCGAAGGGAGACTCCACCCTGGCGGACGGAGCCAGGGAACCCGGAGCAAAGGTCGGGGGCTGGTCCCAGGTGGCGTTTTGAGGCTGGGCAGTCCGTGCGCCAGGCGGAGACACTCGCCAGAGTCCCCAGGGCTCGTCCGAGGGCCATCATGAACTCCCGGGGGCCTCCGGGCGGGGGCTCCACGCCCCGTGAGTAGGGCTGGGAGAATGGTGGGGCCCCGCGGCTGCGAGCGCCTCCCTTCCGGGGACCGAGAGCCGAGCGGCCCGCGGACGGGGTTCCGGATTGCTGCCCTCTGGGCCGGAGGGGAGGGGAGGGGGCGGCGGGGATGCGGCTCGGTCCCCGACCAGCACCTCCTTTCCTGCCTCCGCGCAGGCACCAAGTCTTTCAACATGATGTCCCCGACGGGTGACAACTCGGAGCTACTGGCTGAGATCAAGGCGGGCAAGAGTCTGAAGCCGACCCCACAGAGCAAGGGTCTGACCACCGTGTTCTCCGGCAGCGGGCAGTCCGCCCCGCAGGTAGGCGGTCCGACAGGCGCCTGCGCCCCGGCTCCCCGCGCGCCCGCCCGCGCTCAGCCCCGCCGCTTCTCCCGGCAGCCCGACTCACCGCTGCCGCCGGCGTCGCCCGCACCGTCTCGGGCCCGGAGCCCGACCCCGCCGGCTGCGGGCCCCCAGACACTGCTCAACGGCAGCCTGGCGCCGGCGCCGCCCGCCACCCCCGCGCCCGGCGTGCAGCTCGACGTGGAGGCGCTCATCCCCACGCACGACGAGCAGGGCCGGCCCATCCCCGAGTGGAAGCGCCAGGTGATGGTTCGCAAGCTGCAGCTGAAGATGCAAGAGGAGGAGGAGCAGAGGCGGAAGGTGGGTGGGGCTTCCCAGAGGGCCTTGGGGTCTACACAGCCTATTCCTCTCTCCCCCATCACCCGCAACGCATCATGGGCCCTTCAACCTCAGGCAGCTCCCATTAGCTTTGGGGAAACGCAGGGCTGGAGACCTCCCTCCCCTGGGACTATTTCAAATCACCTCCACCTCCAGGCCAGCAGCCTCCGTTCTCATAAAAACACCTGTTCCAATTCTCCAGCTCTGACGGGCTGAGATTCTGCCACACACTCCTGGGTCCCATGCTGGGCCAGGGACCACACTCTGACTCAAGCGGCTTTCAGTCACAGACTGGCCTGGGCTCTTTCTCTGTATTGCCACCTTCCAGCTGCTGATACGGAGCCTCACCCGGCCTCAGTTTCCTTATCCGTCAGATAGGTTGGTCCTCAGTGGCTGGCAGGATGGTTTGCTGTCGATCCATTCAACAAACGTTCCCTGGGTGCGGTCTGAGTGCCATGCACTGTTGTAGCCTCTGGGGATTCACGGAATGTGTCAGGGATGCTCTAGAGGGGGCTGCAGGAGGGAGGCAGGGGGTTGACCAACAGGCAAACACAGCACCTTACTGGAGTGACAAGTGCCCCCAAATATCTGGGCTGTTCCCATATGGGCAGCGCTGTGGTGAGGCACGCAGCGGACTGGAGCGGCCCTAAGCCCACCCCCCCCCTTGGGCGGGGGGTCGTGTTAGGGAAGGAGACAGTGAGGTCTAAGGTAGAGCTGGAAGATGAGCAAGAAGTGATGGGGAAGAGGAGGACAAAGGGCGAACAGGCAGGACAGGGAAGGGATGGGAGTCAGGGTGGGTGTGGCTTTGTGGCTCCTGCTGGGCGGGGTGGAGCTGGGGAGACCAGTAAGGATCAGATCACGGCCTGGCCTTGAAAGAATGGACTTCCTCTTAGAGCAGTGGGGGAGCCTGGGACGGGGCTGAAGCTGGGAAGTGGCATCTGGTGTTTGTGTGTGGGGACCGTGGTGGGTCAGGATGAATTGCCGAGCCTGTGAGAAGACTGGAAAAGCCTGGCACTAAAGTAGCCACTTAGAGGTGCACGACAGTGAGGAATACGTGAGCCTGTAAGAATGGCCTGGCAAGCCCAGCTCTATAGGTTGTATTCTTGTTATTCCAGAGGTGAGAGGGGGTGGGTGGGGAACAGGATTGGAAGCCGCAGCTTCAGCCTCAGGGGAGCTTGAGGAGGGGGCCATCCGTCGGGGGCGAGGAGAGGCCTCGCTGAGATCTGGCTTCAAAATCGCAGCCCTTAAATGACGTAGGAGAGGGCCGCCATGTGCGTCAAAGCTTCCATGCCTTTTGCATGTTCTTCGGTGGTGTAATGAGCAACCAAACCAGGCGTGAAGCCCCCGTCTACCCTCCCTGCTTCTGCAAGAGTTCCCAACGACCGGCTGTGTCCTCACCAACGACCAAAGTGGACACTGCCCAGAGCCCGGAGCGGCGGCCTGGGCCGAAGCTTCGTCTCGGCGTAATCGCCCGCCGGCCAGGCGCGGCTGGTCCCTGCAAACTCAGCCCCGCGGAGCCATTACACCACCTGGGACATGCAAAGGGCGCCCCCCGGCGGCCGGCGCGGGAGCCGGGCCAGAGGGAGACCCGCCTCCCTCCCCTCTCTTGTCTTCCCCGCCTTAGCTGACTGCCGCCAGCTCGTGCTGCTACCCCCGCGAGGGCTGGAGGTACTCCCGCGAGCACAACGGCATCCTCGGGCCCTTCGGCGAGCTCATGACCGAGGCCGACATCCTCCGCATCGAGCAGCAAATTGAGAACCTCCAGGTGCTGCACAAGGCACAGAAGCTGGAGGCGCGCCTGGAGCAGCTGGAGCTGGAGCTGGAGCAGCTGCTGCCCATCTCGGCCGCTCTGTCGGCCCCGCGCTTCACCGTCGACCCGCGCCGCATGCACGGCCGCGCCGCCAGCCTGCCCGCCTGGTGCAGTAAGATCTCCACGCTGCTCAAGAGCATGGCCACGCTGCTGGCCACTCTGGGCGGCCGGCCCGCGCACCTGGCCGAGCTGCTGGCCGCCGACACCGGCCAGCCGCTGGCGCCGCTGCCGGACGCGCCCTGGCGTCCGGGGCCGCTCTGCCTGGGCCGCTCTCACTCGCTCAGCTGGTGCCGGGAGGCCGTGGCGCGCGAGATCCTCGAATGTGGCGTCTCGGTGCAGCACCTCCGCGCCGCCTACGAGCTGCGCGCCCAGGGCTCCGCGCCCCCGCCCGGCCCACGCCGCAAGCTCTCGCTGCCCGCCAGCGCCCCAGGCCGTGAGCCCATCCTGGAGGAGGACTACGTGGAGGCCGGCCCCGGTGAGCCGATCGCCGCCGCCACCAACGGCCCGTGGCTCGCCGCGGAGCCTCTGGGCGCCCTGGGCGCGACCGAGGCGCCAGGCCGCCAGGCGGCGCTCCCCGAGCCGGAGCAGCTGGCGCGCAGGCCGCCGCTCCCCACCGAGCTGCTCGGCGTCCAGGACTACATTGACATGCGCAAGGAGCGCATCGTCTACCTCTTCCTGGAGCACTGGCGCAAGTGGACTTTCCGCGGCCCCGGGCGCAGGGCTCAGGCGCGCCTGCGCAGACTGCTGCCCCGCGTGGCGGCCGCGGGCGCCGCGCCTGCCCCTGAGTTCCCAGAGGCGACGGACGGTCCCCAGCCGCTAGAGGGGGACGGTCCCGACGAGCGGCTGCTCCGCCTGCTGAAGCAGCGGCAGGTGGTGGGGAAGCTGCTGGGCCACTGGCGGAGCCTGCTGCGCCAGGTGCCCGCGCGCCAGCCCCGCGGCCCCGGCCTGGCGCACGGCCTGTACTGGCCTGAGCATTTCCTCCCTCCCCTGGACGGCGGCGCGCCCCGGCGCTACGACAGCCTCACGCTCGACCTCTTCATGCTGGGCTACTTCCAGCTGCTCGAGATGGGCCTGAGCCGCGAAGAGCGCAAGTTCCGCCACCTGCTGTGTTACGAGATGTTCGACCGGCTGGGCAGCCACCCGTGGGAGCTCATCCGCCTCTTCCACCGCGTGGTGCTCGAGGAGGTGGAGGCCGGCCGGCGTGGCTGGAGCGACGGCTTTGATGACATCAGGCGCCAGTTCTTCGGAGACGGCCCAGAGGCTCAGCCGGCTTGGGAGGATGAGGCCGAGAAGGAGCGAGAGGAGAAAGAAGAGAAGGTGGAGAAGAAGGAGGAGGAGGAGGAGGAGGAAAAGGAGGAGGAGGAGGAGAGGGAGCCAGCGGCCGCTGCAGCTCAGACGCAGGACTGGCCAGAGGGGCAGCCGGAGGCCCCCGCCCCTGCGCCGCAGCCCCCGCCCACGCCCCCGCCAGCTGCACCTCCCCCCACGTCGTACCCTCCTGCTTCCGAAGCTCCCGCCGAAGACCCCCTGGAGCTGGTGTCCGAGATGGGTGAGTTCAGCAATGAGGACATCTGCCGCTACATCGACCGCAGCTTCTCCTTCTGGAAGGAGAAGGAGGCGGAGCTTTTCGACATCTGAGCAGCAGAATTCGGAATTTATTCTCAAGCATCTTAACCCGGGGCCTGGACGCCTGTCTGATGATGCCCTCCAGACGCCAGAAGCGGGCGGGAAGAACGCAGGACGGTGGCCTTGGAAAACGCAGAATGCCAGGACCAGGCTGCCTCAGTCTTTGAGGTCCCATCACAGCGGATGTGGGAGCTGGACGGGATAGGCTGGGCATTGCACAGGGCAAACCAGGAGTCCCCCTCGGGCCCTGCGCAGCCCCGCCTGGCTCTTCGTGGAGCCAGGTGGAAGAAGCAGCCTGACTGAGGAGGGACTGTGGGTCCCCCTTGGGGCTGTGTGGTTCTCTTTCTCTCTTTGTTTCTTAACTGGAGTTCACAGCTACCTCTCTGGCTGAGGTCAAGGGAGCCACGTGTGCAGTGTTCTGTGTGACATGTTCTGCGCTGTAACGTGAAAGTAATAAAACTCTTTGCTGTACGCTGCCTGTGTTGGATGCCCCCCCACACACACACAATGTCACTGCAGCGCACAGTTGTAGAGCTGGTGTCCACTCTGTTTGGGAATAGGACAGGCATGGCCCAGAAGGCCCTTCACAGTGGAACCAGGGGCAGCCTGAGCCACTCTGAGCTGGCAGAGCCAAGTATGGATCTGCCCAAAGATTCAGGGTCATAGGCCTGGAGCCAGTTGTCCACCTGCCTCTATGGAGCATCTCATATTCTGCTCTTCTATACTTCCTACATAGCTCTGACCTCCCTGGTGCTGGGTGGCAGGGACAGGAGGCCTCCAAGGGAGCTGTGGCCACACACCTTTGTAGAACGACATTGAAAGGGTCTCTTCCTGCAACCCTATCTGTGTCCCATCGTCCCTGACTCAAGCAGGTGCCCCAGGTTGGGGGTGCACCCCCTTTGGCCCCCTGCCTCCCAGTCCACGCTGACCCTGAAGCTTTGTGCTTGTGTTTCAGGAGGAGGAGGAGGAGGCCCGGCTGGCCAGCATGCCTGCCTGGAGGCGGGACCTCCTGCGGAAGAAGCTAGAAGAGGAGAGGTGAGTTGGGAGTCACCGGAAGGATGCGGGGCCTGGCAGGGTGTCTCGGGCATGTTTCGGAGATGGTAGCACTGACTAATGCTGTCTCCTTTTCCTTCTAGGGAGCAGAAGCGGTGAGTGCGAGGCTGGGCCAGACCTGCCTCCCCTCCCTCCACCCCGTCCCTGAGGCTTGTCCTTTTGCCCCTTCATCCAGCCCCATCTTCAGTGTGTCCCCTTGTCACCCAGCCCTGTAGCACAGCCCCTGTGCTTCCAACACCCCTCTCCCCTAGGAACTTAGCTTCTGTCCCCCAGAGTCTAGCTACAATAAGCCACATCCCCAGTTACCTAGCTCTCACCTGCCACCTAACCTAGCCTTTCTCCCCTGCACTTAACCCAGCCTCAGTATCCACACCATGATCACCTTTCCCTCAAACGCAGTTTCTGCCCTCGTTCATGTCGCCCAGTGCTATCGATAGAAATAGAACGTGAGCCATATCTGTAATGTTCACCTTTCTAGCAGCCAAGTGGAAAAATAAAACACAGGTGAACTTCATAGTATCTAATATAGAATCAAAACATAGCAAAATTCAGTTATGTATTTCAATAATTCTAACTTCAATTGAAATGACATAGTTCAGTATATAAGTAATAGAAAAGTATTAACGAGACGTTTTCTACTCTTTATTAACTCTCTGAGATGCCGTGTGCACCTGACACCTGCAATACGTTTCAGTCTTGACATTTCAAACACGCAACAGCCACGTGTGCTGAGGACCTCCTTGTCAGCAGTACAGACACAGCCCCCATGTTCTAATGACTCGTCCCTAATCACCCAGTCAGTCCCTGTCTTTTAATAATGTGGTCCCTTTGCCCACCCCCCCAGCAGCCCAACCCCAGACCCCAGGAACTCAGGTCCTAGCCCCAGTAATATCCGCTGCCCTCATAACCACCCAGCCTCTGTCACTCTGTGACCCACAACCCGTTTCCAGTCACACCAGGAGCCAGCAGTAAGCAGGCCACAGCCTCTTGCTCTCCCAGTTCCTGTGATGCCCCAGTGACCCCAATCTGTCCCCAGCCATCCTGCTGCCTGCATGGCTCCTCACCCAACCCCTGTCCCCAGTCACCTAGCCCTTCTGCCCCTAGAACTCACTGCCCTGCCTAGGAATTAAGCATCCCGGCCTCTGCCCTCAGTCACCGCTTGGGAGCCCCCACCGTGCCTGGCCCACCCTCTCTCTCATCCCTGCTTGTGGTTTTGCCCCCACCCCATGCCCAGGAGAGAGGAGGAGCGACAGAAGCAGGAGGAGATGCAGCGGGAAAAGGAGCAGTCGGAGAAGCTGCGGACGCTGGGCTACGACGAGAGCAAGCTGGCGCCCTGGCAGCGACAGATCATCCTGAAGAAGGGGGACATCGCTAAGTACTAGAAGCAGCTTTCCTGCCGGCATGCTCGCGAGCTCCGGGTGGTGGGGCGCAACCCCCGCCCCGGCCTGTCGGACCCGGACGCAAGGGCCGCGCCGCCCACCCCTCCCGCGCTGGATCCCCTCCCGGACCCCCACCCCCGGCCCTCGCATCCCCAGCCCGTGCTCCGCTGGAGCGCGCCCACCGCTGCAGTCGCCCAGAAAAAGTGCCCAAGTCATGGACGCAAAAGATGCTGCTTATTTGCATGCCTATTTACATACATTTGCATGTCCGCTTAATGTCAGCTTGTGCAGAGCGGTTCCTAGGCCCGTGGGTGGTGGTTTTCTTTTCCTTTGGGGCGTACGCTGAACTGCAGCCCCCTCCCCCGCACCCCGGAACCCGCGTCGCTGGCGCATCCTGGGCGGAGGCAGGCCCCGCGCTCGGGGAAGGGGTTTTCCCCGCTCCCTGACCCAGATAAGCGCCCTGCTCAGCCCCAGCCGCATTTCCCATCCCCGCCGAGGGTTTCCTCTCAGTCATTTGTTTACCAGAAACGACGACAACTGCAAACTGCCCGTCGCCGCCGGGACGGAGTTGCCGCTCCTGGGGCCCCCACCTCTGCCTCCACCTCCCTCCAGTGCTGTCTGCGCGCCGTCCCAGCCAGGCCCCGAGCTCCCTGCACTCTTTCCCTGCCCTGCTGGAGTGAGTGGAGGCCTGGGGGGCCCCCGACCCCGTCTTCCACCGCCGCCTCCCCGGTCCCGCCGTCGCGCGCACTCCCATTAAAGCTTTCAAAGCCGCCTGCGCTTGCGTTCACTCCAGCTCGCGGGAGCCGACTTCCTGTCCCTCGCGCGGATAACCGAGCCGCAGCGGAGTGGGAGGGGCGCGCTCGGGCGCTCAGGGCCACCCTGGTCCCCACCGTGGGTCCCACACCCCGGGTGGCAAGACTTCCGGCCCTTTCGATGCCCCCCAGGAAACCAGGCCCGGGCCACGTAACACCCCAGCCCTGCGGAAACACCAAGCAGCTTGTCTTCATAGATTTAATACCAAGGCCTCAGCCGAAACTCAGGCCAAGAAACAGCGGTGCAGCCTCCTGACCCCCCCACCCGACGTTCCTTTATGCTTCTTCGCCTTAACTAGAACCCCGGGGGTGCGCAGGGAGAGGCCGGCTGGCGCCTCTCGGCGGGGCCGTGCCAGAACCTTAGTAAGTGACATAAAATGTCTACACGCATAAGTAACGGTACTTAGGGTACTTAGGGCTTCTGCGAGGGCCAGCAGCGCCCCCAGGGGGCGGGGGGCGGGCGCCGCGTCACGAGCCACGCTGCAGGCGGTTGCGCAGATCTTCCGCGCAGCCATCCAGTCCCATGCGCTCCAGCGCGGCGTAGACGGCGCCCAGGCCGGCGGGCTGCTGCTGGCGCCAGCGCTTGAGCATCTCGTACTGCTGGTCGCGGAAGCGGCCGACCTCCACCTCCACGGCCTCGATCTCGGCCTCGCGCAGCCCCAGCGTGCGCACGAACTCCTTCCAGCGCCGCACGGGCACCGCGTCCATCACGTCGTAGAGCTGCGGGCCCGGCTGCAGCGAGGCCAGGGCTGCTGGGGACGGCGCGGGTGGCATCGGCGGGCCTGGGGCAGGCCAGAGAGAGAGCCAGTGGGAATCAGGGCTGTGGCCAAGGGGCAGGGGATGGTACCCAGGCGGGGAGGTCCCCCAGGTCCGTTAGGAGAGGGGAAGTGGGCAAGTGGCACCTCAGGAAACCACAGCTTTTCACCTGGGACTTGGGAGAATGGGGTCAGCTCTCAGGCCACTGAGGTCCCTTACCGAGAGCTCTGCTGGGCAGCTGGTCCCAGGACCACGGCACTTCCGGGCAGGTGGCTTCCTGAGTCTGGGGGTGGCCAGAGGTCCAGCTGTTGCCTGCCAACTGGACGGTGCAGGCCTTCTCACTGACGCTGGGTGGCACCAGAAGGGTGTGGGCACAGTCTGGGGGTGAGAGGTGGGTGACCTGGAAGCCACAAGAGGACCTAGGTCAGCCCTGCCTACCTAGCAAGGGCCCTCGGCCGGGGCCTCTCACCAGCAGACATCCCCCACTGCCCTCTCCCCCAGGTCGGCCATGCGTTCTCGCCTGGCCCACTGGAAGAGCTATGTCCTCTACCCGGAGCACCCTGGCCCTGCCCGCACCACGGGGACACTCCCCCACCGAACTGTCAGCTCCCGTTTCCTTGTCTGGACTCCAGCAGACTGCCAGCTGCTTGGGGACAGGCACTGTGCTGCTCTGACTCACTGCTAACTCTGCACGTGGGCTCCTCAAGTCTACTGGGTCCCAGCCACCGTGACACGCCCTGGGGACCATGAGTTATAAGATGGGGTCAGCTCCAGCAGGCTGAGGCCTGGGGCTTGCTCGCCTTCTTCCAGAACATGACTGAGAGAGACGCTTACCTGCAGGGGGTTCAGGGCGTCCGCCCCAGCTCCATCTGCTGAGAGAGAGGAGAGTCTAACCAGCAACCAGTCAGGGCCCCTGGACCTGGGTGCTGGGCCAGCCCCTCCCAGGTTTCTCTGCGTACACACACACACACACACACACACACACACACACACACACACACACACAACACTCCCTCCCTCAGTGTTCCTCCCTGCATCGGGGCGGAGCGGGCTCTGGGCTAGCCAGCCTGACCCCAGCCCCCTAGGAGTGTGTGTGTGCGCGCACATGCACACTTACCGGGAACCATGGGCTTGTGGGGCTGGCAGCGGCGGTATGCATAGATCAGGGGAGCACCAAGAAGGAGCAGGACCACCAGGACTGCCAGGAGCACCTGGATCCAGGACACTGAAAAAGCAACTTGGTGGGTGGAGGTCACTCCCCAACCTCCCCTGGGCCCACCCCGGCTCTCCCACTTGTGTCCCCAGCACACCACCTACTCTGCCTCCAGCCACAGACAGCCACACAGGACTCAGGACAGCGCCAGAGGGTGCTCCTGCAAGGGGAGGGGCTGAGATGCGGGGGGAGGGCCTACGGTCCCGAGGGGTCACCCAGGACTGCCTGACGTGTAGTGTCTCCATCCCGAAGGCCCTTCCTCCCCCGTCAGGCCTCTTCGCCTGGAGCTTCAGTCTACCCAAGAATGTTCTCAGAGTACTACTGAAATGTCACTTGTGTCCCCAGTAACAGTATCAACCCCACTCTTTATCGAGCTGCTTCTAGACCAGATTGAGGGGCATTAGAATGTCAACTCCATAAGGACTGGGATTTGCCTGTGGCATCCCCAGCCCCTGGTAAAGTGTCTGGAAATGGCAGATGCTCCCGGGTGGCCCTGCTAACGTCCCTGTGTCCAGATGGGGAAGCCACAGATCGGAGTGGTGAAACAACTTGCCCCAGATGCCCCAGAGAATAAGTGGCAAGTCCTGAATCTCAGTGTGACTCTCTCTGTAAGTGACACGTCCTATTTTAGCGCACACCTGGAAGGATTGCTGAAGGATCCTTATTTATCAGACATAGGTGAATCCAGATTGCTCTCCACTATACAACGTTTGCCTGAAGCAGGGCCCACCCACCACAGACAGGACCAAGCTCCTTCCTCCCTGCCCCTGGACCCCCCACTCTGCTCCCAGTCTCCCGTCCCCCGACCCAGGGCAGCCAGGAAGTTACGTGGGGCAGGACACACAGCTGTTGCCAGATTCATAGAAGCCAGGCAGACAGGTCCCACACACGGTGTCTCTGCCGGAACCTGCAGTCCGAGAGATGGCGTGGGTCAAGATGGAAGACGAGAAGGAAGCAGAGAGGGCGGTGGGGATGGAGAGCCCGCGTCCGGGGTACTCACAGGTCACCCACGTGTGGCGGTGCAGGGCCCCGCAGTCCCGGCACGGGTGGCAGCGGAAGGGGGAGCCGCCAATGCAGTGCGTGACCAAGCACTCCATGAACCAGCCCGACCTGCAGCCGCAGCGGGTGTCTGTCCTTGCCGAGCAGTTCTCCAGGGCCACCTGGGAAGCTGGTGGGGGATGCAGGGACATGGGCAGAGCAGAGGCCATTAGGGGCAGAGACCCCTATGGATGGAGAGGTAGGGCAGACTCCCCCCTGGCCCCGCCAAAGAACGGAGAAGCGTGGAATGACAGCAGATCAGAGAGGCGTGTTCGCCAGGATCCGGGTGGAGGGGCCTGAGACGGGTGGGCGCAGGGATCTCACACCCAGAGGTGGAGATCTCACACCCAGCCACTTCCTTCAGAAAGCCCCTGGCCACACCTGTCCCCGCGGAGCACCGGGAAGCCCCTCACCCTGCTCATCACAGGCCAGGCAGCGGGCACAGCTGGTCTCGTAGTGGTTCTCCCTGGCCAGGAAGGTGCCTCGGGGGCACGGAAGGCAGGTGATGTTGCCACATGGCTTTGTGCAGGGGCCCGCCAGGTAGTGCCCTGTGGAACCCAGACGGGTCAGAGGGCCATCGAGGGCCTCCATCTGCCCCTCCCTCCCTTCCTATCTCCCAGCGTTCGCTCACCCCATCCCTGGCCTGCCTGCCACCTCTCCCCACCCCTGCCTGACTCCCCCGCCCCAGGTCTGCCCTCACTTCTCCCCACATGCCCCCTCAGCTGCTCACCTGCCGGACAGCCCCTGCAACAGAAAAGGCCACTCCTCTTCTGTGAGTCGCGGGCACAGTCACACCTGAGGCCGGGCGTGCCACCCTGGGTGCCCAGCACCACGAGGAGAGCCTGGGGGATGGGTGCTGCTGGCTACTAGCGCGGCTGCCCCGGGCCGGCCCTTGGGCTGCCCAGTCTCAACTTCAGAAGCCCCAGCACCTGCCCTCAGAGCAGCCCCCTCCTTGGGTTCTTGAGCAGAAGGGTGGTGGGGGGAGACTGACTTCCCTGCCCCCCGCCCCGGGCCAGGCTTCCCCGAAGCAGCATCTTGACTCACACCAGCCCCCGCCAGCCCCTCTCACGGCTCCCCTGGGGGCAGAATCCGGCGGCCCCGCCCCCACCTGCGCTTTGCCTAGGGTGCTGGGGGACCCAGATCTTTCTCTGCCCGGGGCCCCCAAACCCTTCGTGCGCCCGGGAGGGTGTTTCCTCCCAGCGGATGGGCCCCGCCCCGGCTGAACCTCTAACTAGGTCGGAAGCGAGGGGCCGGCCCAACCCCCAGCGAGGCTGGGGGAGCAGAGACGGGCCCAGGACCCCCTTCTTCGCCGCACAGGGGGACCCGGGCCCGGGCGAGGTTCCCGCCGCTCCCCGCGTCCCCACTCACCGCCGCCACCGCCGCCGCCGCGCGGCCGCCCGGCCGCCGCTCCATGGCGCCGCCGCCGCCGCTCTGGGCCCGCCGACGGGACGGGCCCACGGGGCCAGCGTGCGCGGCTGGGGGCTTCCCCGCTCCGCCCGCTCTGCCCGCCACGGTTCCGGCCCGGCGCCCGGCCCGTCGCCGCAAGGCCCGCCCCGCGCCGCACCGCTGAGCCCGCCTCCGAGGTGAGGGCTGGGGCGGGGCCCCGCGGCCCACCACGCGCCTCACACCTGCGCGCACCTGGGCCGGCCTTCAGGTGACAAGGAGCCACAGGGCAGGGCTGCCGGCGGGCGGTTCCCACGCCTGGGTTCCCTCCCTCTGGGCCTCACTGCCAGGCGGGAGACGCACCCTCCCCAGATACTGATGGGATTGTGGGTACAGGGTCCCCGGGGGAGTCCTAGGAAGCACTCCCAGCACAACCTGAGACATGCCACCTACCCCCCCTCCGCATAAGCCCATGGGGTGGCCCGGGGCAGAGCCCTCTGAGGCACTCAGTGCGGGGAGGCAATCGTGGGGGCTCTAAGGGCAAAGTGCTGGCGGGCTGTGGTGACCCCTGCCCCTTTCATTCACTTCTGCTTCCCAGGGGCTCTCCCAGCCATGCCCTACCACAGACGGAGGGGGACAGGAGCGCAAGTGCATGTGTGTCCCAAAGGGGGTGATTGCAAAGTCAAGGACTCTTTCCAGTGGAGTATATACAAGACTTTATATAAAAAAATCAAAAGCTCAATAAATATGCAGCTTTACACAGAGCCCAACCCAAGCCTGGGGTGGCCAGTGGGACTGGGAAGGAGAGAAGGCGGGTGAGGTCAGGGGGATGTTGCCCATTTGGGGTCAAGGGAGGGTAGAGGTGGGCTGCCCAGGAGCTGGTGACCTCAGGGAGCGGCAGGGAAGGGATCCTGGCTGGGCAGATGTGGGTGGCAGGGAGGTTAGTGAAGGCAGCGACCGTGGGGGCGGGGGTGGGGGCAGGGCGGTCCTGAGGGGTACTGCAGCCTGGGTCTGGGGCTCTGCCAAGCCCTTCTCCATTCCCATCCAGTCTGGCAAAGTGCAAATGGGCCCCGGGCGGTGGCCAGCGTCCTGCCTGGCACTCCGGCTTGTGTATACACAAGGTGTAGCTGGAACGGGGGCCAGCACACCCCAGGAGGCGTGCTGTCTGCTGTCCTGTGGTCAGTGGCACCCTTGGGGGCCTCCCTCTGCTCAGACCTCCCTGCAGGGGAGGGGAGGGGAGAGACAGTCCTTCCTTGGCTGATGCCACTCAGAGGGGCTCTGGCCGCCCTCTCCTCCCCACTGGAATATTTAGGTCCCGGCCTCAGGCTCCCTGTCCCAGCCACATCCCTGAATGCCATCTGCTCCCAGCACGACAGTGCCCCCAACATCAGCGCGCTGGGCCACCTGCCCTCTACCCCGTTAGGCCACTCACGAGGCAGTGAGCGTGGAGCTAAGCAGCAGGGTGGTCCTGATTCGGTAGAGCTGGGCCAGCGTCAGCTTCCTGTGCTGGGCAGAGATCCCTGGGGGGGGCTCAGGCTGCACCTGGGGCAAGGCCCCCAAGACCAGCTCTCTGCTCCTCCTGGAGAGTTGTTCAGACTCCCCAGCCAGGCAGTTGGTTCTGCCCTCCATCTCTGATAATTCGGGGCCACCGCCAGGGACCGGCGACGCCCCGTAATTCCAGCTGGGCCCAGCTTCCTGAGGGGAGCTCCGAGTCCTAATGCCAGAGCCCGTAGCGGCCAAGCAGAGTTCCGACAGGCTGCGGCTGGGGGCTGGGGGCGCTCCGCGGGTGGCGGTCCCTGACAGCAGCTGAAGGAGGCTGGCCTCGGATTTGGACTTGAGCAGGCGGGGCAGACCGGGCAGCAGCTGGACAGGGGTGCGGCGGCGGAGGCGAGGCGAGGGCGGGGGTGAAGGGGCTTGTGGTAACTCTGGGGGCCGGGGGGCTGGCTCTGTCATAGGGGCTGGGGTCCCGAAGTCTTGCAAGGAGGTGGGGGAGAGGGTGCCATAGGCGGAGTCCGTGGAGCAGGAGCGGCCGCCCACCGGGCCCAGGGGCAGCAGCTCACTGGTGGGCGTGACGGAAGAGGCAGTGGTGCTGAGAGAGGTCTCATCCGACTGGGAGCTGAAGGGGCCACCCTCGAACTCGGGAGAGGACAGTGTCTCCCCGGGCTCCACCACGACCATGGCCAGGGTCTCCGTGGAGCCATCTGAGGCACTGTGGGGCCGGGGGGACACAGTCAGGCCAGGCAGAGGAAACCGAGCCGGATGGGGGCAGCCTCACGCTGAGCAACGCGGGTCTACAGCCTCAGCCCCCTCGAAGCTCGGAGACGGCACACGCGTGGCACACGCACCCGACCTGCCGACCACCGTGCCCACGACACACAGTAACGGCGTCTGTCGCCAGCACAGAGCGCTTTCCCGCTAGAGACAGTCTAAGAGTCCTCAGCTCAGCTCCAGGCAGCTACTCATGGATCAGAGTTGGCGGTCACGTTTAAAACCAGAGTTGGTGATCACGTTTAAAATCATTCGCCATCACCGTCGGGACTCCGGTGGCAGACAGAACCCACCCCCACCCCTACTGGGTTCACAACACAAAGCCATTCAGAGGAAGGGGTCAGGGGTGGGCCCTGCCCAGTGTCCGTGGCCTGGGGGTCGGGAGTCCTGGGCTGGAGTGCCTGCCCCGCCCTGGCCCGCTGGGTGGCCCCGGGCAAGCATACCAGTGCTGCGAGTCCAGGCTGTTGCTGCTTTTTCGCAGGATGGTGGGCGAGCTGGCAGCCGAGGTGCTACTCTCCCCACCTTCCTCTTCCTCGTCTTCCTCCTCATCCTCCTCCTGCTCATCCTCCTCTTCTTCCAGGCTCTGCAGGTGCTGCTGGCCACCTGGGTGCTCCTGCGCACGCAGCTGCTGCAGCTGGTTCTGCAGGTGGGGGCATCGGGGCACAAGGGCAGGATGGGCTGTGAGCAGCGGCCCCCACAAGGCGGCCCTGCCCGCGGGCACCCTACTCTGCGCTCACCTGGGCGTTGTAAATGGCGTCTACCCAGCCACGACACAGCGCCTGGCCGCTGGCCTGGAAAGTGTAGGCCCCCACGGCACTGTGGAGCTCATTTAGGTGGATGAGGAGGAAGGAGCCTGGTTAGGAAGAGCTCGCATCAGTGTCCGCTGGGACCCTGGGCCCTGCGCGTCACAGCGTTTCCCCAGGAGCAGGGGGCCCGGCTCCTCACCGGGGTCTCGCAGCTCCCGGCACACGATCTTGTCCACCAGCAGTGGTGGCCTGATGATTTTGGTCCTTTCAGCCTTCTTCACTGCCTTGGTCACCAAGAGCAGGTCCGTGAAGAGGAAACAGTACACATCCATCTGGGGTGGCAGGGAGAGGAGGACAGGCCAGGGGTCAGGGCCAGAGTCCTGGGGGCTTTCGGCAGGGACCCTGTCTGTCTGCTGTAACACCCTCTCCTTGGGGTACTCAGACTTTGTCCCCTGCTCCACCCCAGCATGAACCCGAGAGGAAAATTAAGACAAAGAAAAAATGGTTTTCCTTCATCATGTTACACACTTGTGACTTATTTCAATTAAAAGCTGACAATAGTCTATGGCCATGCCACTCTGAACAAGCCCAAACCCATCTGATCTCAGAAGCTAAGCAGGGTCGGGCCTGGTTAGTACTTGGATGGGAGACCGCCTAGGAAGACCAGGTGCTACAGGCATAAAAAAATTAAAAATAAGGGATTGTAAGCTGACAAGGTCCTTGCAATCTGTGAAGTGAACCAAGGGTTGCCACGTCTAAAAAGTAAAAAATAAATAAATAAATAAAAGTTGACAATAAAGAGAAAAAGGGAGATCATTTTAAAATATAATTTGCAGGCTCTGGGTTACACAGCACTTGAAGAATGAAAGCTCAGTAGCAAGGGTCTGGGCTGTCCCCAGCCTGCTCATGGAACGTGCCCCCTTCCTCCCCCCAGGAACTCATGTGGCACCAAGTGGGCACCACCAGCAGGTACCATGGGCTGTGACTCTGCTGTTGCATTTGTAAAGAGTAAGCTCCAGGCAAATAAGCATCCCTCATATGAGCACGAGGTCACTCGTTCTTTTTGCATTTTATTTTATTTTATGTTATTTTATGTTATGTTTATTTTATTTTATTTTATGTTATGTTATTTAATTTTTTATTTTATTTTATTATTTTATTTTATGTGTTTATTTGGGGGGTATTGTAGAGCACATGACAAGGGCACTATTTCTTGAATAGCCACGTGACTAACTGGGCAGATACAAACCAGTGACTAGGGTCCAGGAGATGCCCAGGTAGGGGTGGTCCAAACCTGCCAGGCAAGAGGGGATGGGGCAGGGACCCTGGGTGTGGGGTGGCCCCCCTAGAGGTACCTTGCTGTCCTTCCCCTCCTTCATCCTCAGGCTTCCCTCCAGCAGCAGCTGTCGTGTCTCCTCGGGGGAGGCGCCGGGGATGGGCGCCGTCAAATCCAGATGCAGAAATTCCTTCAGGAGCTGGGGGCGGGGGGGGGGGGAACAGGTGGAGGAGAGGTCAGGGTGCGACTCCCCATCCCCGCCAGGAGTCCTCGAGCGAGACTGCGACGCGGCCCCTGTGTGCCAGTGTGGCCCTTCCTCGCTCCCAGCAGGGCCGTGCCGCCCACCTTGTCCACCTCATCGTTGCTGCCCTCCACCACCTCGTAGGCGTCGATGCGGGTCACCACTGCCGCCAGCCGCTGCCGCTCCTGTCGCTGCCGCATGCACGCGTTCACGTGATGGATGAAGCGCTCCACAGAGTCGATCTGGGGGGCGGGAGACGGCGGGTTCAAGCCCAGAGTCAGGGAGGGGCAGCGAGCCCTACGGTGACCCCCGGCCGGCCCCGTCCCGGTTACCATGGTGACGACGGCCTCCTTGGCGCGCGGCTCGTCCGTCTTCCTCAGCACCGACTTGAGCAGCAGCGGGTACTTGGTGAGCCGCTGGTGGGGCTTGGCCAGCATGTCGCTCAGCTTCAGCCGCTGGCACTGCTGGTGCTTCTCGGCCCACTGCGGCGGGAGGCGGGGGCGGGGCTCAGGGCAGGCCCCGCCCCGGGTCCCAGGCCTCGCCCCCCCGCAACCCCTCCCACCGCGCACCTGCTGCCCAGGCGGGCCCACCCCCCTGTGGCCCTGCTCGCCAGCCAGGCCTGACCTTACCGTGACGTAGGCCCGGAAGAGGTCGTTGTCGCGCAGCAGGCCACGCATGTACTCCATGCAGCCCTCCTCCTCCATGCAGTATCGTATGTAGGGCTTGAAGAGGGAGCCGAACTGGCGCGGGGCGGAACAGGCACACACGGGTTACCGGGCGCTCCCTGCAGGCCGGGCCCTGCACAAGCTGCTCCGTGCTGCACTTTTGCAACCACCCCGGCGGGTGGCAAAGCTTATAAAATCTGTTTTCCACTCGAGAAAACTGAGCCTTGGACAAAGTGACCACCGTCGGCCAGGTAGCAAGGGCAGACAGCAGCCAGGCGGGGTTCAAACCCGGGCGATGGACTCAGGAAATAGTTGCCTCCGACCGCTAGGGGTCGTGCGGGGCCCCTGCTCTGGGGGAGGCTGGGGTAACGCGCGGATGGACAGGATGGGAGCCCCAGGCCTGCCTCACTGTCCCCGCCTGTGTGCGGCGCGGCACGCACCATCTTGAAGCCTTTGAGGAAGTCCCCAGGCTGCAGCGGCGCCCGCGTGCGCCGCGCCTTCTCCAGCACCGGCGCCATCACGCTGCCCCACAGCGCGCGGTGCAGCCGCGCGATCTCCGGGATGTTGCTGAACAGGCGCTCGGCTTCCACCTGGGAGGCGGGACGTGCGCTCAGCCCCGCCCCGTCCGTCCCCGCCCTCGTCCTCAACCCCTCCCTTATCCCCGCCCCCTGAAGCCAGGCCCCACCCCCTCGCCTGCTCCACCTGTTGACCCCGCCCTCTTCCGGCCGCACCCTCTTCCGGCCCCACCCGATCCGTGTCCACCCCTGTGCTTAAGCCCCGCCCCTACTCCCTGTGCCTAAGCCCCGCCCCTATCCCCGGGGCCAGGCACGATGCCCCGCCCCAGATCCCGACGCACCTCACACAGCAGCCCGGACTCTTGCAGGTTCAGGAGGCTGCACAGGAACAGCTGTGGGGGTAAGGGGCGCTGCAGCTGGGGCGGCGGGTCCCAGTCCCGACGCCCCCCTCGGAGTCTTAGGCTCCCCTCTACCCCTTACCCCTCCCTGGAGGTTCTGAAGCACCCCGGGACAGAGAGGGTTCCCTCTTCAAGAAAAGGCCTAGGCCCCACGGTCACCCCAGAGAGAAAGCTGCAGCCACACCTGGCTCAGCCTCTGTTTCAGCTCAGAGGGTGCCTTCCTTGAACCCCCAAGACCAGGCTAGGTGCTCCCCCAGGTCAAAATCCCTATGTACCGCGCCCCCCGCTCCCTCCAATCCCCCCCAGAGGCTACACCCTGCCTCCATGCCTAGGGCGTGGGCAGCCGGGCACCTGGCACTCAGCAGGTGTGCAGGCATTGCCATTGAGCGAAAGGATGAATGAGGCCTGTGTTATGTTAGTTCAGCTCAGCCCGCCACACCTGCCTGAAGCCCCCTCCCAGGTGCCCTGTACAGGGGAGTCACCTCCTCCCCCGGGAAGTGGCCCAAACTCTGATGGAGGTGCCCAGGAGGCGGCGGAGGGGGTGGCGCTGGGCCTCTGCGGCCCCACACTCACGGCCCCACACTCACGTTGGTGATCACCCGCAGCTTCTTAACATAGGAGGCCTCTGTGTGCAGAAGCTCCCACACCGCCTCCTGCTGGTGGCACTGCCGCCGAGTCAGCTTCTGTGGGAAGGGCGGGGGTCGGCCACGAGCCCGGAGTGTGCAGGGACGGGAAGGGGGGGGGGCCACCTTGCAAGTAACCTGCTCTTCCCGGCGGAGACATGGACGTCCCCCAAATTTTAAAACAGCTCCGTGGCACATGGCATTTCCACCTTGCCTCAGTTTCCCCAAAGTGGGTTAATGATGCCAGCAGTCTGGCGGGGCTGTCCCGCGGCACATCCTGTCCCTGGGTCCTCAGCAGGGCCCCACGAAGTGGGGAAAATGATGTCCCCATCTCCCCACGGAGGGGGGAGAAGGGAGGGCGGCGGGCGGCACCCACCTCATGCCCATCGATGAGCTCCCGCCAGCTGTCCTCCAGCCTCAGGCCGGCGTCATCGTCGTCCTCCTCCTCGCCCCCCTCCTCCTCCCACGAGTCCTGGTCAAAGCGCAGCCTCCGGGGCAGCCTGGGCAGCCCGAACAGGCCATAGGCGTGCAGCTTGCCCTCCAGCTGCTCCATTCTGTCCACCTCCTAGGAGTCCGGGGTTCAGGTCAGAGGTCAAGGCCAGCCGGCTGCCCTGCCCCGAGGCCCACAGGACCACGTACCCGGCCAAAGGCACTGGTGCTGGGGCCCGAGCTGAAGAAGCCGCTGAAGCGGCTGGCCGCCCGGTTCTTCCAGCTGTCGCTGCCGCCACTGCTGCTGCTGCTGGGCAGAGAGCAGCTGGACGAGGTGGGGGGCTCCTGCCCAGGGATGCTCGTCTCCCCCAGGAACTCGGACATGTTCTTCCGGCGGCGGCCGGGGGCCTGGTCAGGGAGGGTTGGTCAAGGCCAGCCAGGCTCACTCTGGCCCCCAGAATCCCACCCCAGGTGCGTTTCCTTGACCTCAGGCCAGCCTGGGATATGGGAGGGTCTCTGCTGCCCAGCCTGGGGGTCCACCCCTCCTGAGACCCACACGTGCTCTGGGGGCTATAATATCCAGACACAGACGCATCCGGACCACCCCCAGCCACCCGGCCACAGCATGAAGCAGGTGGGGAGAGTCACACACTCAGATGCACTTGGAAACACAGCTCCAAGTGGATCCACAATGCACACTCATGCACACAGCCAGCGACACACACAGTCTCATTCCCCACACGTCTGCTCACACACACACACACACACACACGAAAACACACTCACATACTCCCCCTGGGCACTAGAACACTCTCAGAGATGAGACCCATCACACTGGGGTGCAGTCAGACCCCGAGGGGGCCTCCGATTCTCACAGCAACCCCATTTTCCAGAAAGGGACACTGAAGCCCCAAGAGAGGGCAGGGAGGGGCCCAGCTGACCTCCCCTCTGAGGCCCTGCCCCGTCCCCAGCCCTGACACAGCCCCGCCTCCTCACCAGGATGTCCAGGCTCTCCCTGCGACTCTGGGGGTCTGCACGGTCCAGGCCAGGCGCCCCGGCCCCGGCTGGCCGCAGGATCGGCAGACTCAGCGACTTGCAGTCCTTCACCCCCTGCTCCGCCTTCCCCTCGTCCCCCGGCTTGGCTGGCGCGGCATCAGGGGGCAAGGAGAGGCCCTCAACATGGGGTCCAGCGGAGGAGACGGCCCCAGTCCCCTCTCCCCCGAAGATCCATCCGACTAGGCCCTCGCTGCCCTCCCCGGAAGCCCCGCCCTGCGAGCTTGGGCCACTACCGCCCAGCACAGACACCTGTATGGTAATGAGCCTGCTCAGGGCCACCGCCAACAAGAATCTGAGCCGGGGAAGACCCACCGGTCTCCAGAAGGCCCAGCCAGGCCCCGCCCACCCCACCAGCTGCTTACCTTTGACCCGCAGGTAGTGTCCCCCAAACCTGTAGGCCTCGAAAGTGAGGGACAGGGGCGTGTTGGACTGGTCCAGGTAGATCTCCACCTTGCCCAGTGCGATGCCCTTCCTTTCAAATATTGGCAGCAGCACCTCCCTGCTCCGGGGCGGAGGCACCCCTGTTAGGGGGCGGTCTCACGGACCCCCATCCCGTCCGCAGCCCCAGCTCCGTCCCCTCTTCCCAGGTACACACACACACACACACACACCTGTCCACAGAGGTGCCCACGCTCCTGCATGCGTCTGCACACAGGCTACCGCGACCTGGCCCTCACACTCGTGTCCCCACACTGTCACAGACCTGCCACACCCAGGGCCTGGACCACGCACACAGACAGGGCTGGAATACACGCACAGGTGCACAGGCCCTGGCACACGTAACCTCACAGTGGTGCGTGCATACACCACGTGGGTGGACCTCCCCACAGGTTGGGGACGCGGTCACGGGCCACCACACAGACACGGCCAGGGCCGCAGGAGGCTGCGCCTGCCCGCAGCCCACGTCCACATCCAGGCCACCAAGCCTTACCCTAGTGACTTCTTCTTCACGGCTGGTACAATCTCTGTCTCAATGTCCACACTCAGGTCAAATTTCAGGGTGAAGCACTCCTTGCTTGGGTCCTAAGAGGACGCGGGTCTCAGCCTCTGCACCCCTTGTCTCCCATCTCCCAATCCCCATGATGAGGACCACAATGGGAAGTGAACACGGGGACAGTCCCAGGGAGGCCCCCAGTGTCTGTCCTGCCTGAGGGGGCAGCTCCTGGAGCATCCCCCACCTGGGCAGATGCTGGGCTGCAGGGCAGGTGGCGAGGGAGGGACACACCAGGCCCCACGCCTGGTCCTCGGGGATGGAAAGGAGGGGCCCCCTCTGCTTACATCTGTGTGTCTCCTCCTGGCTTTCTTCTTGGAGAGTCTCAGACCTGTGCTCTTCCGGTCCCTGCAGGAAGCCGGTGAGGGCAGAGGCTGGAGGCGCGGTGCGTCTTCAACGGGGCGGGATCTGAGCGGGCCCTGGCTGGCCACCCACCCACCCACCCTCGACTCACCCCAGGTGACGGGGTAACCCAGGCGCACTCCCGCAGGCCAGGGCCCACAAGGGTGGTGTGCGCTCTCTGGTGGCCATCACAGGAGTCACACCCAGGGGTACCTAGTCAGGTGGTGCCGGATCCCAGAAGCCCCCCAGGTGGGCCCAGGTGAGGTGGCCTCCTCTAGGGATTGGGCAACCGCGCCGCAGAGACAGGGCCTCTGGGCCCTGCGCCTCTGAGCTGAGACCCAGCCTCGGGGCCCTCAGGTGTCTGCTCTGCCCACCGACCCCTCACCTACCCTTTGCCATCCAAACAGCTTTCCTCCTCCTCCTCCAAGCCCACTGCAGGGCTGGTCCGCGGCGGGCACGACCGGGTGGACACGTTCCGGGCCAGGACGGAGCCTTGGGAGTACAGTGGGGGTGGGGGTAGGGTTGTGCCCGCTCCCTCCCCGGCCTCTCCTGAGCCTTCCAACGCGGCCCTCTCTGGAGGGGCTGCTGCCTGCTACCAATCATGGGGCTCCCCCTCCCCAGACCAGCTACGGCCTTTTGGTGCTGTGAGGAGAGGGGCTCAGTCACGGCTTGTCATCTGTTCACTCCCAGATTCAGAAAGACACAAGTGCCCTGAGATGACACAGAGCGATGCCCGCTCCCAGCACAAATCCGCCTGCAGCCTCAGTTTACCTGCCTGTGACACAGAGACAAAGCAGCCGGCCTCTGGGATCACTGCGGGAAGGGATCAAAGCCCACGCTCTTTCTCTCGGGCCTCGCCCCACCCCCACCCCGTGACCATGCCCAGAGTCCCAGGGGGCCCTGGCAGACAGGGAGAGTCCTTTTGTGTCTCTGACCGGCTAAGAAGGGAGACAAAGCGTTGGCATTTCCCTCCAGGCCGTGTCTGGAAGCCACCCCAGCGCGGCCAGCTGGCCGTGGTCCTGGGCCAGGGCCCTATTCAGCACGAGGGGTTTCTCGTTTCCTGCGACAAGTCCCCCTGACCTGGCCACCCCCGCCCCACTGCCTCCACTCCAGGCCGGAGGATTTGCCCAGAAGTCCCCAGCCCCGAGGACACGGAGAAAGGGGCCCCTCCATGCCGGGGGCAGGGCCGCTGGCAGTGGGGGTGCAGGTTGCAGACCGGGCACTTGGGACAGACAGGCCTGCTCTCAAGATGGGGCACAGTCCCCAGCTTTGCAGTCCGGCAGCCGCGGAGACTCTCGTCCCCCTTTTTGAAGCCTCTCGTTAAAAAAACTTGCGGAACAAAAGGGACTGAAACAAACTTGGGTTTCATCGTTCCAGCCGACTCTTGTCCTTCTGATGCCCTGTCCCAGTTCCAACAGTTACCAAGACACTGTCTGTGCCTCCAGACAGGGGGTTCGGAGGTGGCCCTGGGAACAGCCAGGGTCCGGGCTGGGCCCCCCCGGCCGGTGCTCACCTTGGGGGGGCAGGTCGAAGCGGACGTGTCCGTCATACTGCATGGTGCTGTGAAACTTGCTGTCACAGGCCTCACAGAGGTTGAGGGGTCCCCGGCGGTGCAGCTGCTGGCAGTCGGCGTGGTGGCATACCTGTGTGGCACAGGATGGGGACGTGGCCCCAGATTTATCACGTGGCCCCGGCCTACACTCTCTCCCACTGCACGGATGCCCTTCCCGCCTGCTCCTCCATCCCCCAACCTCCCACGCTCTATGCTGACTCTGCCTTCGATGTTTTTGGGGTAACAAAAGCCATCAGAAGTCTAGGGTCCACCCGCTGCCTGGGGCTGCAGGGGCATGGCCCTGCTCCGAACCGAGGTGCGGGGGCCCCCGTTCAGCCTCCCGTGCCCCCCTCCATCCTCAGGCCGCCCCTCCCCACGGCACCCCATCCCTCATCCCTCCGTCTCCTTAGAACAGGGGTCCACACTCCCCTTCCCGGTTCTCTGTATCCATCCCGACTTTTTATTGTAAACGACTTCAAACCTACAGCAAGTTCGGAGACCTGTGTAACAATACCCACGCCCCCCTCTAGCTCTCCCGTTTGTTCCCACGAATCTTCTGGTCCCTCTCACGCCCCGCCTCCCCTGGGCGGAAATCAGGGCACCGGCCAGGCGCAGGGCAGCACCTGGACGTCCTCCTGCGGACGTGGAAGCTGAACAGAGACACGGTCCGGCGCGTGTCCACACCCGCACTGCCCGATGGTCTAAACGAGGCACTTTACAAACTGTTTTCCCCCACACGGGATCCCATCAAGGTGGGATCTGTTTAACCCTTTGCGAATAAATTCCCTGACACATTTTTTTTGACCTTTCTTGACATTGAGATTTTTTAGCCTGTGGTCTGGCTGAAAGTGCCCCACCCCCAGAGGGCCTCGGGTGTCAGGCTGAGCGTGTGGGCAGACACACAAGAGGCTGTGTGACCTCGTCTGTGCGCCCACGATGCCGGATCATTTGGGGACCTCGCTGTTCTTTGTGAAGTCCCTTTTTTTTTTTTCTGGGGTGACACTCTGAGGTGGCCTGCTCCCCGCAATCTCACATTCCAGAGCTTCAGCATTCACTCCAGATTTTGGCCTAAAACTGGACATTTTCTCCTCTTCCCGGTCCCTCCGAGACCCTCTCCCATCCGGGTTTCGCCCCCTCCCCAGCACGGCAAACTCACTCTTCGCGGTGACTCTCCCCAGAGCCCGTCTCTAAGTTCACTCATCCATTCCCACAGGACCCAGCATTTGACATCGGTGTCTCCCCGAGACCCAGGCTCTTCCTGGTCTCCTTCTGCCCCCATCCCCGCCTATGGCCCCTCCCCACTTTCATCCACACCGACCCTCTGGGACTCGGCTAAGCCAGTGTCACGACTTAGAACACCTCTCCACGTCCCAAGTGGGACCTCGCCCAGGACGGGAGCAGTCTTCTCTGTCTGTCCCTGATGCTAAGAAGCATCTCGACTTGAACCGTCCGCACACATGCTCCTGGCTTCTCCACGCAACTCCGTCCCCCTCGGCTAGCCCGACGCCTCCTGGTCATGTGGTGTCAGGGGGCTGAGTGGTGACCTCCCAAGACTGGTTCAGTCCTGGCCCCCAGCACCTCAGACCGCGGTCTTAATTGGACACAGGGTGGTGGCCGATGTCACTAGTTATGATGAGTATGGAGTTCTGATCATAGAGTATGGAGTAATCACATGACTGGCGCCCTAATAGGAAGAGACAGAGACGAGGAGACACACGGAGAAGACCACGTGACAACGTAAGAACCGAGGAGCGCCTGGGGCCACCCGAAGGTGGGAGAGGCAGGGAAGGACCCTCCCCTGAAGCCTTCAGAAGGTGCATGGCCTGCTGGATTTCAGACTTTGGCCCCCAGAGCTGGGAGGGGATAAAATCCCATTGCTCTAAAGCCACCCGAGTTGGTGTTAATTTGTTACCAGTTGGTGATAATTTGTTACGGCAGTCCTGGGAAGCGAAAGCATTAGGCCAACAACTTGGGGTCACCTCTGATCTTTCTGTCACGCCCCCACCCAGTCAGTCCGAAAATTCCGTTGGCTCCACCCTGAATCTCCGCAGCTTCGACCCAGCCACGCTCTCCATCCAGCCCAGCACGGCCGCTTGGCTGTGTCGCCTCTCGGCTGGATTTCAACATCGGCCTCGTCGCTGTCACCCTGCCTCCCCCCTCGCCCTCCAGGTGGTGAGACCAGAGTGGACCCCGATCAGAGAGGAGGCACACGTACCTGCTCAACACCCCGCAGTGGCTTTCCATGTCAGTTACCCCGTGGGCCTCCCGCCCTGCGCTCTAGTCCTGCCTCACGCTGCCACCCCCGTCTGGCACGCCCGCCAGGCGCACTCCCACCTCTGAGCCCCAAAATGCTGTCCCCAGAAACTGAAGTGACCAGCTCCCCTGATTCTTGAAGGTCTTTCTTTACCCCCCAAAGTCACCATCTCCCCTTCTAAGGTTCCAGCTCCTCTGCGCCCTCTCCCCTCCCCCCTTTCTCTCTTTCCCACCATCTGACACCTGCAGAGTTCATCTTGCTGCCCCCACACCTTGTAGAATCTGCAAGGACAGCCACTCACTGCTCTAGCTCCGGTCCCATCCACTCAATAAATTCATGCTTATTATGAGGGTCGCCGAAGCTTTTGGCTGGGGACAACCCGATCAGAGATTTTCAGGACGACAGACGGGGGGGGGGTGAGGATGGCCTGGGTACCAGAGACACGGCCGAAGGGAGGAGGGAGGACGAGGCTGACTAGTCCTGATCCCCATTTAGACTGGTGGCTCCTGTGCCTGGGGGTGGCCCCGAGGGCGCCTCACCCCGGGGAGAGCTCTGATGGTCCCTGAGAGTTCTGATTTCCCAGAAGAGGAAAGAGAAGCTCAGAGAAGCTAAGTAACTTGTCTAAGGTGACACAGCCAGTGGGGCCCGGATCAAACCCAGTGTGTATGTAGCTCCAGCTCCCAGATTTTCACACCACCTCTCATCTCGGGTGGCTGAGAAGGGACAGTGGGGAGGGGGAGGCTGGCCTCAGATCAGCCGGGGGCTATGGAGACGGCAGGAAATCAGTCACAGTGTGATGGTCGCTCTTTTGGCTCCTGTGTCCCTCCAGGCCACCAGACAGAAAAAGAAACATGGACCCAGAAATGGCAGCCAAAGGGGTCAGACTGAGGAGGCCACTCGCTCTAGGGGCCCTGGGCCTCAGGCCGGCAGCTGGGGACATTCATGGCCCAGATTTTGGCTGGCAGTCTGAGCAGCCCCCCACCTCCATACCCTCTTCAAGTCGTCTAAAACAGTGTCCTCAGGCCCCGAGGTGGGGGGCAAGGGACGCCCTTCAACCAAAGCAACTGTGTTTGTCCACTTAATACAAAGGAAGCATAAAAGCCGCGACCCCCAGCCTCAGCTCTGCCCGGCCCCACTGCTGACCGAGGGCCCGGCTTTGCCGGTTCGTGAACCCGCGAGCTGCGTGCATCTTCTCTTGATAATGAATCTTGGGAAGGCAGCTGCCCTACTTGTGCCTTGCTTCCGGGAGCCCCCCCCATCTGCCAGCTCTGCAGCCCTCTCCCCCTGGGTCCAGCCTGGCAGCCGGCCTGGCACCGGTGCCCCTCACCCCTTCCAGGCCTCTCGAGATTCTGCTGACAGCTGCATTTGCCGGTGCCCGGCGTGGCGCTGGGCGGTGGGTGGGGCTGTAGACCTACCAGTTACCCCGGCCCTGGCTCACAGCGGGGGGAGGGCGACAGGGCGGCAGAGGGTCTCTGGGAACCTTGCAGTCCAGGGACCTTGTTTTCGCACAAATCCAACAAACAGATGGCAGATTCAGAATTCGGCAACTATTCTCTGAGCACCTGCTTGCTACGTGCCCACCCTGTAGGCACTAGATCCCTGGGCAGACTCAGGAAGCCGGGCCCAGCACTGGGGGGCTTGGGTGAGCACCACCCCCTCTTCCTCCTCCTCCTCTTCTTCCTACTGTTACTATTACTACTAACACCAGTACCAGTGATGATGATGATGGGGAGCCCGCCCACCTCCTCTGCTTCCCTCTTCCCTGCCAACCCCGGACTCAGGGAACCCGGGGTCACATCAGGGTCACGCCAGGCTCAGGCCCAGGAGCTCACTTAATTCAGCCGGTCTGGTTGAGGCTGAAGTTTCAGGAACCCCCAGGGACAACCACTAGTCCCTCCGGGAGGCTGCAGCTGGGCGGGATGCTGCTCCCCACCCCCTCCCCCACCTCCGTCGCGGAAACGCAGGGTCTCCCGCCGCTCTCTCCAGGGGCAGGAGTCTCCGCAGCCCTGAAGGGGGGCAGCCCCTTTCCCTTCTCTCAGACTGGGGTGCCCACCCTCTGAGGGCGGCGGGGGAGGGGCAGCAGGGTCCAGGGACCAAAGTTCCCAGGACTCAGCGCGACGCAGGGAGAGCCCCCCCAGACTGTCCGGCCAGGTCCCACTGCAACTCGGAAGTGGGCGAATGGACTAGAACTTTACAAATACAGAGGGGGCCCTCTGGGGAGCAAGATCGAGGCCACCTCTCGTGGCGAGGGGCATCAGAAGTGGCTTTCCCCTCACTGGGGGGGCTGGCCCCGCGGCAGGAGCGGGAGGGGTGTGGCAGGCGGGGGCAGAGGAAGGAAAGGGGGAGGGGTGGCCGCCGGCGGGGACCCTGGGACCCGCAGGTGTGTCCGGAGGCAGCCCCGGACACAAAGGACCAGGGTGGGCGAACCACCTCCGCCGCCTGTCCCTCTCGATGGCAGGTTGGGGACACACACCGCAGGGCCCCAGGCCCTAGACCCCAGTCCCCGCGCTGTACCGCCCCGGCCGGCCACTGGGCCACCGCGCGCCCCACGCGCGCGCCCCGGTCCCCCGCACGGCCGTCCGCGCCCTACCTGGCCTTCCCCGTGGCGCGAGCGGCCCCGGGCGCAGCAGGCAGCGGAGTCCCAGGAGGGCAGGCCCGGGCCGGGCCTGGAGGCCGCGCGGCGCCCGGAGACGCCGGGGCCCGTCCCCATGGCGGCCGGAGGAAGCGGCCGTCTGCGCCGCCCGCCGCCCGCGGACAAAGCGCGGAGCCCCGCTTCCTGCCATTGTGCGGCCGCGCCCGCCCCGCGAGCGCGGGGACCCCGGGGACCGGGAACACCCGCCCCGTCCGCGAGCCGGGCCCCGCCCCCGCCTTCCGCACGGGCCCCCCAGCCCCCTCCCCACGGTCCCGGGCTCAGAGTGTCCCTCTCGGACCTGCTGCTCCCGGGAAGCTCCCTGAATGCTGGTGGCAGAAGTGGGGGACCAGGACCCGGCTCCCCCTCCAGTCCCGGGACACCCCTCTCTGCTCTGACCTTCAACTTCCCCGCCGGGCCGCACATCCAGCGCTCAGAGGTCCTCCTGGGGGTCATCGACGGCCACCCCACAGCCCGGGGACCCCCCCAGTGCCCAGGCCAGCGCCGGGGGCAGCGGGGTGGAGGGTCCCGGTGACTACAGGTGGAGGCGGCAGGGGGAGGGGGCGCGCTGGGAGGAAAGGGCGGAGACGGTGGTCTTTTGGGAGCCCCCAGGAGTGGGGCGAGACCCGTCAGGAAAATAGCGCCCCCACCTCAGCTTTCCCCGAGGTCCCAGCTACTCCAGCTGAGCGCATCCCCGCGCCCCACCTCCAGGGGGCGCTCATCGGGACTGAGAGGACCGCTCCCCCCAGGATGGGGTGTGGTGCTGAGGTCCCCACTGTAGGGTCTCAAAGCGCTTTTACACTCACTCCCTGCAGGAGGGGGCGGGCACTACTGTCCCCATTCACGGTGACAGGGCTACAGTGGCATCAGAGTCAGGAATGGAACCCCGACTTCTAGCTCTGGGGTTCCGGAATGGCCTCCCTGGGCACCCCTCAGTGTTCATGCAGTGAGGGGCACATGCTGTCATCAGTCCACCCACCCCTGACAGACCCCCCTCAGACTGGTTCAACTGGGGACGAGGGTGGGGGGTGCCTCTGAAGGTTTTGAGGGGGGCAGGCGTTTCTTAGGGGCCACTCCCAAAGCCTGAGTGAGTCATTCACTGTCCACTCCACAGGCGGATCTTTTGAAACTGAAAACCCGATCATGACACAGACACACAGACAGACAGACAGTCACACACACACACACGCCCTGGTTAATATTCTCCAATGACTTAGAATAAAATCCCTACGTGGCCTGGCTCCTACCTCACATCCTGGCAGGTCCCACGGGGGGGGGGGTCCCTCATGCCGACCTTTCTCCCTACGACTCACCCAGCTCAGCGCCTGCACATCTGTGTTCTCCGTCTGGAACTCCACGTGCCCCTGACCTGCCACCAGCTGCCACCAGGCCCCAGCCTAGACACTCCCTCCAAAATAAACATCCCCTCAACCTCCAACACTCAAACCTCTTAAATTGGATTCTTTCCTCCTAAGTATATGTTACCACCTGACGTTATGTGACTTCTTTGTTCACTTCTGGAATGATCACTTTCCTGCTAGAATGCCCTCTCCAGAGGCCGGCAGCCTTGGCTGTCTGGCCCATACTGTGTGCTGGCACACAGTAGGTGCTTGGGATAACTACATGATGACTAGATGAATGCAGGTAAATGAAGTGTCTTCATGCCAGAGAAGGCCATTGGGGCAGGGAAGGTCTCAGCCAGGAGGTCCCTTCTGGGCCAACAGTCGAGAAAGGCTTCCCCTCTGCCCAACCACAGGCTCTGTCCTCCTCCTCCTCCTGGCATCCGTGACCTTGGGCCTGCTGACCCAGGCAGGTCAGTGTCCACTTCCAACCCTGGTGGTTTTGCCCAGGCCCCCTGCCCCTGTGACTATCCCACAGGCCGACAGCTGAGCCCTCCCAAGTGCCAGGCCTGCGCCAGGAGTTTGGGACAGCAAATCTTGTGCCCTCTTCTCTAAGATCCTAAGGAGGAGACGCTGTTACTCTCCCCATTTAACAAAGACACCGAGGCTTAGGAAGGTTAAGTGACTTGCTTCAAGTCACCAGCGGGTGGGTGGGGAGGCAGGTGCCTGGGCTTTGGGCCACGACCCAAAAGTGTCTTAGGCACAGGGTGGTACGGGGTGCATGAAGACTGGCTGAGTGATGGTTTGGGCAGCAGGGCCTTGAGGTCTACCCCTTGGGGACAGGGCAGATTCCAAAGCCAGCTTAGGGGGAATCCATCCTACTGGCCTGCGGTCACCAGCTCGCATTAAGTGGAGACCACCAGGGCTGAGCCACGGCAGGTCACTGGAAGTCGCCTGAGTGACCAGGCCCTGGCTGTCCCTGAGTCATGCTCCTCCAGCCAGGGTGGGGGTGCTCCCTAGAGCACCAGGGCCCTGCTGCCCCAGAGCCAGCGTGCAGGGCTGGCTGGCGAGGGATGGAGGCCCAGCCCCTGCGCCAGGAGAGGGAGGAGCCCCCCAGAAGTTCCTAGTTCTCACCGCCTCTCTACGGGACAGAGCTGAAATAGTGCCTGGGCTATGGCAGGCCCCAGAGGTCCGGCCCCTGACTCCCTGGGGAGGGGGGCCCCTCCCCAGCCCGGCCCAGCCCCAGCTCTAGGCTCGTGAGTCAGGACCGGCTTGTTGAAACCGATCCTCAGAAACCAGACGCTGATGAATAATGGAGTCTCCACGGCAGGAGTCCCCCTCTGCTCCCCGCCCCCCCTGGCTCCACCTCCGCAGCCCCAGAAAAAGAGGCCTGTGGGCATCCCCACCCCACAAGGGTTGGGGCTCCCTCCTGGGAACTTCCTGTCCAGTAGACACTATGGATCTGGGGTGAGATCTGAGGCCCGCTCCATGCTGTGCCCACAGCAGATGGGCCTTGAATCAAGAGCTGGGACTCCCCAGTTGAAGGGAGAGCCCTGCCCAAGGGCTCCCCACGTGGGCTAAGTTCCCCTGGGAGCCGACGGGCCCCAAGGCCCCACCTGGCACCTCGCAGATCCAGCGGTGGAGGCTGCATGTGTGGGCAGGTCCGCCAGGCTGTTCTCCCCGTTCCCAACGGCCTACCAGCTCCTCCCTTCCCTGAGGCCTGCGCCTCACTCCTTGTCCTTCCTTCCGGGGCCCACCTGGAGGCAGAGCCTGCCCTGAAGTCCTGCCCGGAGCTGGGCAGATGGCAAGGGTACAGAGAACCTGTCCACAGGCCCGGGAAGCCAGAGAGGCGCCCCCTCCCCCCCAGGGGGCCGTCTGGCTGGGACCCAGCGCCAGGGAGCCAGGGAGCCAGGGAGCCAGGGAGAGGCTGTGGTCCATGAACTTCACTTCCCGCCCTGTCCCTGCACACATGCGCCTGACCTTGGAGCTAAGGACCGCAGCATCATGATGGCCAATGCCTTCTCCTGCACCTCCCTCTCCAGCACCAGAGAGAAGGCTACTCGGGACGGAATGGGGCAGAGGACACGTGCCTGTACACCTGCTTCCGGGGCCCACCTGGCCCTGCCCTCACCCACCTGTGCAGAGAGGGCACTGGCCAGGTCTCTAGAATTTTCTATCTGCAGATGGCTGCGAGATCCTGATGTATTTGTGGACCCTGGCCGAGGGGCAGAGTAAAATCCATCTAGAGCCGACCCCCGCCCCACAACCTGGGGAAAGTTATTGGGGAATCTGTAGGGTCCAGGGCACCCTGGCCTCCACTTCCTCGCCTTCAATCAAAGCAGACAGGGCCAATCCTGGGTCCCTATGTCCCCCACAACAGCTGCCTGAGGCACAGACTCTCGCGCCCCCTGCCGGCCTCCGAGAGGACTTTCCCTGAGACTCACCCTTGACCGGCCAGATGGGGCAGGGTCCCCCAAGCCTCCTGATCACCCTAAGCCAAGCCCCCAACCCCACCCCACCCCACCCCACCCACGGCTCCCAGTAACAAACCTCACAGCAGGGCTGAGGTTCCATAGGCTCCTCACAGCCATATCTGGGGACCGACTTCCCCGTAGAGACACGGGGCGGCGGCGGGCGCTTCGGCCCATTCCACACTCAAGTAAATGGAGGTAGAGCCAGCGGCGCGCGACGATACCCAGCCGCGGGCCTGGGACTGTGTACGACTTTCCACTCTGGTTCTGTCCATTAATTTGGGGGAAGTCTCGGTGCCCGGATCCAACCCGTCCGGACCCCAGCTTCCCCGCGAGACTCACCTAGGGACTTGGGCTTCCTCCCCTGTGGCTGGGGTTCGAGGTAAGACTGCCAAAGCCCCCACGGGGGGGCGCGCAGGGCGAGGGGGACCGGAGCCGCGGGGCGGGCTCAGTCGGCCGCGCCGGGTCGGGGCGCCGGGCGTAGGGGAATTACGGTAGGCTGGCGCGGGCGCTACCACCTGGGCGGGCCGGGACGTACCATCCGCGCGCGCCCGGCTGGGAGAGGGGAGCGCTGGGATTCGGAAAGGGCCCTGCGGCCAATGCCGCCGTCCCGGCGCTGGCAGGGAGCCCAGCCGGCGCTCGCGGGCAATCTAGGGTCTGGGCTGCGGGGAGAGGGGGGAGGCGACAGTAATCACTGTCCCCGAGGGGGCGGCCGTCCACAGATCTCCAGAGAGGTCAAAGTGCCTAGTCTTTAACCTGGGCTTGAAAACAGGGGCTCGCGGGTCCTCGCTGGGGGCCCCCTGGCGGGAAGCTGCCTCGGCCGGCAACAGGGGCTATGGGGGTCCAGACGAAGGGACCCGCCGAGCCCGCCCTGGGAATCGCCGCAAGCCAGTTCGCTTCTGCTCCTTTCTAAATGGCTGGATTCTGAACTGCGCCTCCGCGGCGCCTGAGAAACAGGCCCGCAGGTCTCTGTGTCCCCCACGGCGCCAGAGAAACCGGCCCGCCCGTCTCCGTGTCCCTCTCTTTTTTTCCTGGCTCATATATGGCATGGCTGGAAAAGGGGGCCAGTCCCCACTCTGGTGGTTCCCAGCTTCCCTCTCCCAGCAGTGGGAGTTTAGAACAACTCAGTCTGGGCTAGGAACTGCGGGTGCAGGGACTTACGGGGTACAGGGGTCCCATGCGGAAGTAGACAACCATGTGCGAAGCACACCTCCCCGCTTCCTGAGCCATGGGTGCGGTGACCTCGCTACCTTAGGGTAAATCCTGGGCCAGAGACCCAGGGGCCTCAATTCAGGCCCACCTGCATCTTCCCAGCTGTAGACCACCTTCCTCAGACAGGGGCCTCCGGGAGGTGGAGCCCCCTCCTGCCAGGTGCCACCCTCCTGGGGACTGGGTCCACACCAGGACACGTCATCCCACCTGGTGGGAACTCTGTCTCTCTGCCCCAGGCCTTCACCTGCCCCTGCCCCTGCCCCCACTCTCAATTACTTGGCCAAAGTCTGGAGTTCTACTTGCATGTCCCCTCCCGCCCTGCCCCTTTCTCCAGCCGCAGACTGGACTGCCACCTGTCTACAGCTGGCCAGCATGGAAAAGATCCAGTCACCTCCAGAGATTCCCCCCAAAAATCTGGCCATTCTCAAGGGCCCCTGACCGACCTCCTGCCTCCTCTCCCCAGAGCATTGCCCGAGAGGAGAGGTGACTCCCTGGGCATTATTCACCACATCCTGCCCATTCTTCCTCCACGGGGGTCTCAGATCCACCCCTTCCTCTGCCCCTGTCCACTGGTCTTTATCTGGCCACCCCGCCCCTAGACACACACACACACACCCTCATCCCTGCCACCTCACAGCCCATTGTTGAGCTGGAAGGGAACTCTGAAGTCAGCAGATCCAGCCTCGCTCTCTCTCTCTGCTTGAATACCTCCGGGCATGAGGTGCTCACTATCTGGACATCGGGCTGTCGCAAAGTCCTGCCTGTGCTGAACCCGAACTCACCTCTCTGCCAGGGCCCCTGGGAGCCATGCGGAAAAACTCACCACCCTTCCCTTAGAAACGGGAGGCCTGAGGACAGACGGACAGGTCTGACTCGCCTCAGCAAGTCATTTCACCTCCCTGCTTCTCAGTGTCCCGTCTCTAAAATGGAGATCGGGTGGGCTCTTCGGCAAAGTGGGGTGTGAGGAGCAGGCTGAGGTCCCTGTGAGGGCCCGTCCCCCCACAGAGCTCCACCTGCCCCGGGAACAGGGCAGATGTGCCATAAACATGTGTCCGCTGGACGGGACGGGCCAGAGTCTGGGATGGAACCTGGGCATTGGGCACTCTCAGCCCTCAGGGAGGGAAAGGAGGATGCGCCCGGAGCCTGGAGATGTCTCCCCCGCTCCACGGTGGATGAGCACGTGACCACAGCTAGCGTTCTCTGGAACACCGACAGCGTGCCACACTGTGCCACACGCTTCTCATAAAGCCCTCTTGTAATCCACATCACAGCTCCGGAAGCCTCACCTGGAAACTGAGGCTCAGAGAGGCGCAGAGACTTGCCTGAGGTCATGCAGCTGGAAAGGGGTGGGTTTTGCTCCTGGAGCTCACAGGTGTGGGCTACTTTACACATCTTCGTCATGGGGTCTCTGAGGCAGACAGCTCAGATTCTTTACCTGACGTGAGGGTGCTCCCCATCCAGCTTTGCCTCCCTCTCCCCAGCAGGCCCCGCCTGCTCCTTACAGCTCCAACATACAACATCCCTCCCTGCTCACTCCGCTTTCCTGCATCTCCTCTTTCCTCAGGATGCCAGCAGCCTCCTCCAGGAAGCCCATCCTGATAACCTCCTACCCCCAGAATGAACTCCGGGGGCAGGAGATAGGGGTGGGGTGGCTGATTCATCTTAGAAGCCCCAGCACCCAGGACAGGTTCAAAGAAAACCTCCAGGGTGGGCCCAGAAGCGGAAGGGTCCAGCCCTGTCGAAAGATGGCCCTGCCCAGCACAGCCGAGGCGCCAGTTTGGCAAAGCCCTGTCCTCACTTCCCTCCTCCCAGTGGGGTGAGGATGTCAACTCCAGATGGGCAGGGACTTTGTTTCCTGGACATCTCCAGGGTCCAGAACTGGGCCTGCCCCAGCAGAGACTTAGAGCTAATTTGGTGGGTGGATGAATGAATGAATGAATGAATGACGCCGTCTCCGAAAAGCTAACACATCCTGATAGTGAGCTGTTCCTAGAACAGCTGGGGAGGGGCGTAAGCACGAGGCTCTTGGTCTCACTCCAGGCCAAGCGCTGCCAGTCATGCTGTGTGAGGTGCGCCAGCTCTCACCTCTCTGAGCCTCAGTTTCCCGACACGGCACGTGGGAATAATAATGCTTTCCTCCTGAGGCTCTCCAGAGGGTTCGGTGAGGCCCTAACGCCCTGCCAGGCACGTACACGCGTTCGCACGGTGGTGGTCATCGTCGTCATCACCACCATCATCATCATCAATACAGATGGCCTTTGACCCTCTTTGTCACCAAACCTGGGTGTGATTCACCTCCTCTCACTCCCTCTTCCAGCCAGTTCATCCCCTGGTAAGACCTGCCTCCACACTCCTGAACCACCCTCGCCTTCTGCTCTGCCTAGCCATGCGTTCACATCCACGAGAAAGCACCTCCTCCAGGATGTCCTCCCTGACTAGCCCCCATCCCTCTGATCACCTTGTCCCTGAAGTGAGTCTGTGCCATTTATCCCAAAGTGGGTCCCACCAGTGGGAGGGCTTGGGCCCTCCCCCTGCAGGCTGTGCAACCCTCTGGCTACTGATGCCCATGTCAGCCATGCTGAGTTCCGGGCAGGCCAGGGCTGGAGCTGGGACCTGGGGGCTGCAGAGGCCCCGCACTTGCTCTGAATCCAGCTTTCACCTCATAGTCCTCACCTCTGCACGTTCCAGGCCCTCCTGCCCCTGCTCCCGCCTGCAGCAGCTAGGGGGCCTGCCCCGGGAGCAGCCACCCACAGCAGGGACTGGGACAGTGTGGCCCAGCCCCGCCTTGTCACCCCTCAGGGTCAGGCAGAGGCCCCAAGGCTTTGCAGGCCCCTAGCCGGTTGTGTAGTAGGGGTAATGAGGCCCGTTTGTTGACAGGAGCCCCCATCTGGGCGACAGGCAACCAGCCAACACCAGAGCCCCAATGCCAGGCACCACCCGTGCCAGCAGCTTGTGTCTGAATCACAGCCACCCCCTTGCCTGGTGACCACGGCAACCTGAAGCCTCCCCCTCCTCTGCCCACCCCCAGAACAGCCCTCCATGTTCCCTCGAGCTGTGGCCTCCCTGTGCAGAACGTGTGCCTGTGTCTGGGTGGCAGGGGCAGCTGGCGGTGGGAGGGTGGCATTTTTAATTTCCTGCAGCTGGCAGCGTGGCGCTACACGGCGGTTAGGAGGACACGCTCTGGCACTACACAGTCTGGGCTCCGGGTTCAAATCCCAGCCCTACCGCCTCCCAGCAACGTGTCCCCGGGTGAGCCACTGCCTCTCCGAGCCTCAGTGTCTCCGTACGCAAATGGGAACGACAGGACAGATCTCAGAAGGCCGGAAAGGGGGGACCCCGAATCCTCAGAGCCTGCACCCGACACAGGAAGTTGTGGCAGTTTTTACTACGGTCACTCGGATGTGTACTGCGAGAACCTGAACGTGGGTTCAAACCCTGGCTCGGTCTCTCCTGAGCCGTGGGGCCTCGGCCAAGTCACAGGACCCCTCTGAACCTTGGTATCTTCATCAGAAAAAGGGGGCGACGATGCCCTCCCCGAAGCGCTCCCACAAGCAGTGCTTAAGGCAAAGAAAGCACATGGCGTGAAGCCCAGCGCATTGTCACAGGCAGAAGCGGAGAGTCAGGATTGGCTCGTGACCGGCCCCAGAGTCCTGGCACTCCGGGACCCGTTTGTCCCTCCTTCCTTTTGTCAGCCCTAAGGCCACAGTCACTGTCCCAGAGTCCCAAAGCATCCCTGACCTATGCCCAGGCCTGAAGAGTGCCAGCTGGCATTAGAACAGAGCCTTGGGGAGTGGGGGGGGGCTTCTCTTGGGAAGTCCCAGCTTTCTCCTCCGTGACATGAGGCCATAGCACCTGTCACCTCAGGGAAGGGCTTTGGGGCACGTCTGCCCCCTTCACCACTCTGGAGCCAGGGGCAGCTACCCTGCCCTGAAACCAGCCACCCGGTGGCCCTACCCACCCCTGAACCCAGACACGACCGTGGCTGGGCCAGCTGCACCCTTGCCAGGGCCCTGTGGACACCGGTGCCCGGACAGCGGGGGCGGTTAGAGCCCTGTCCCCTCAGCTCCCAGAAGCCCCCAGACCCTTGGGCTCCCTACCTTGGCTGCTCTCCCCTTGTCCATGCAGTCCGGGTTCTGACAGCGCAGTCCCTTCTCCTCGGCCAGACTCCGGTCGTCTGCAGGGGAGGGGAGGAGAGACGGTTATCAGTTGGGTGGGGCCCAGGGAAGGGTGGCCCCAGGCAGCAGCACCCAGCCTCCCCCGTGGCCTCAGCATCTGCCCTACCAGAGGACCGGTGGGGCAGCTCCTCAAACCTCCCTTCAAAGGAGGTCAGTGTCCCTCTCTCTGGCCGGTGCCGGCTTATCGGCCCGGGAATCTGTTTGCAGAGCCCGTTCCTAGCTGCTGTTCCCCAGGGAAATTGTCCAGATTCCACGGGGAGAAAACGTCTGTCTCCCTCTGTCCCACAAGTCTGGAAGGGGGAGGGGGGGTGGCTCGGTGACCTTGTGCGGTCCCTGCCTTGGGGCATCCCTGCAGGACGGCTGGGAGAAGGGGGATTCCAGGGGTCCAAGATCCCTGCCTACGCCCGCCCTCCACATCTCTGCCTCGGTGGACCGACGCCCCGCAAAGGCCCAGGTGGTCCTGCTTACCTAACTCTGCCCATCTTTGACCCAGAATCTGAGCCCCCTCCAAGTGGCCCCTCTTCCTAGGGTCTGGGGTGCAACAGCGGAGGGGGCGGGGAAGGGGCCGAGCGTGCGGGCCGGGGGGAAGGGGTGCTGGCTGAGGCGGCGCCCACAGGGGGGCACAGTTCGGACCCCCCGCCTCCCTGACTCCTTGGCCGGCGTCCACCTCCCACCTCAGGCAGGACGTCCCCAGAGGAGGGGACGGACCGGGCCCCCCACCGCGGAGGGGAAGCGGCGGGCCCTGCCCTCCCTGCTCCCGCGGCGCCCCCCGCCCGCCCCTTCCCCGAGCTGGCGCGGAGGCGGCCCGGCCCGCGGGCCTGTTTGGCGGGGCCGGGCCGGGCCGGGGGCTCCGCACTCACCCATGGAGGAGGCGCGGGGCTGCCGGGGACGCGGGTGGGGCGCGGGGCGCTGCGGGCCGGCGCGGGGAGCGCGGCGGCGCGGGGGGTGGGCGGGGCGCGCGCAGAGGCCGCAGAGCCGCGGCCGCGGGACCCTCGGCGGCAGGAGGCGGGGCGGGGCAGGTGGGCGGTGGGAGGGGCCGGACGCGGCTCCGCCCCCCAGGTGGGCCGGACTCCGAGGCCCCGCCCATCCCCGCCCCGCCCCGCGCCGGGCGTCTGCGGGGGGCGCGCGACGCCCCCCACCGCGACCCCCAACGCTCTGAAACCGCGCGCGTGTGCCCACAGGCCGCCCCTCCACCTCCAGACCCCCTCGGCCTCCCCGCCGCCCACGCGGGGACCCACGCCTCCGTTTCTGATGCGACAGGAGACATTTTCTCAGTCTCCTGGAAAGGGGGGGGGAATGGCATTTTAGACGACTTTGCTATGTCTCCTGGTCCAAACGGTACCGTCCAAGCGGACATGCGGGTCCCGACAGCTCCCTGCGCCCTTCGCCGCCCAACCCCCGTCAGAGCCCCACCCCCCCCACACTTAGAAATACTCTCCAGAGCGGGGGAAGGAAGGCCTCTGTACCGGGAGTGGGCCTTGTGGCCACCGCGGCTTTATTGTCATCGCTGTGTTGGTTGGCATTTTTTAAACTTTATGGAAGTATAAATATGTGCAGAAAAGTGCAACTATCATGAGTGCACAGCTCATGAGATGTATTTTCACAACCACCGGCACCCGGATGGAGAAGCAGGGTGGGACCCACCTCCCTGCAAAAGTCCCCCCTTTGGGGGCGGCCAGCCACTCCCCGTGAGGGCACTGCCGTGGGGACTTCTAGCTGCGGCGGTTAGTTTTGCCTCGTCTTGTACTTTACATAAATGGCATCACAAGAGACTCACACAGCATTTTAACAAAACCCTTTGCACTGCAGGAAGTAGCCGCAGGGAGATGGCCGGGTCCCCCAGGGACGCAGTGCTCCTGAGCCCCCCAGACCCCACTCCATCCGCAGGGTGGTGGCAGACACGCTGAGTCTATGGGACCCAAGCATGGGGGATCCAATTTCCCAGGGGGCCTGAGTTTCTCTCCCAAAGGCTCCCTGCCCGGCCCGCTTCCCGGGGACCGCTCAGCTGCGTCCCGTTGGGTGAGAGGAGCTGCAGGCGACCAGGGCGTGGTCCCTGCCCTTGGAGACTCTAGTTCCTGCCCTTGAGGACTCTTGCAAAGGAACTGCGGGTGCCCGGGTTCTCTGGATTCACTCAGCAAACACATTGTGCATCCCCTGAGGACCCACCATGTGCTAAGCCTCGGTACTGGGGACCCATCGGTGGCCCTGACGAGCCTTGGGAGGGCTCACGGTGGGGCCTGCATATCGGCAGCCCCCCCATGGTGCTCCATCTGATTTCTAGAGCCACCCCGCCCCCCGAGACTGCTTGGCCCCCCTGAGATCCAGCTTTCCGTGTACTCTTCACTGAAGCAGCCCCCTCCTGGGGTGCTAGGTGTGCTCCTCAGAAACTCCAAACTCCTCACAGGAAAACCGGTGAGGCCCCTGGCAGCTGGCAGGGCCCAGAGACGGGCCCCTGGGGACTGCGGACAAGTCTTACACACCCCAGGCCTGCCATGAGCTCCCCTTCAGGCAAATGGTCCATTTCAGCCCTGCAGAAAGGGTGGTTAGGGGGACATGTGCCAGGTGACGGCATACCCTGGACACAGGCGACTGGGGCAGAGGTGGCCACCTTGTCCGGCCCAGCCGATTACATTTGCTCATCTTGAATGGAGCCGGGCAACTCTTACTGGGCCCTGGAACCCTGAGATCATGAGAAGTCAATCTGAGTGGGTACAGAGCCCCACAATTTTGGGGGGGCATGAACAAGGGGACTCACAGAAGCAGCTGGTCCCTGGGGAGGGCCCTAGGGTGAAGAGGAAGGGGAGAAGGTGGCTCTGTGCCTGCCCTGGCTCTCTCCTGGGTCCCCCGCTCCTGTAGTAACCCCCTCTGATTTGAGTCAACCCCAGCGGGTGTCTGGCTGCTTGCCCTTGGCCATTTGCCAGTCAGACCTGCAACCTTGAACTTGCCACCTCTCCCTCCAGGTGCCAGAGGCTGTCTCCCTGGGTTTGAAACAGCCCGGTTGCCCACCCCCCCCAGCTCCTCCATCACCCACTGTCCGGAGAAAAGCCAGGGCCCCCCAGCTAGGCAGACAAGCCCCACCCCAGCTCACCCCTCCCTCCCCATCTTAGTCACAGGATGCCACTTCTGTGGCTCCTCCAGCGAGATCTCTACCACAACTGGCCGACAGGGCGCCGGGCAGAGGCCGGCCTGCAGACATGTTGTGTTTGGCTGAGCACAGTGCTTCAAAAGAATTCGAATTGGTTGCCAACTTTGAAAAGTCAGATTTCACATAAAAATCCAGATTTCTGGCTTCCCTGGACAAACCAGGAGAGCCTGGCAACTCCGGACCCATATTCCCAGTGGCTCCAGTATCCGAGCTGTGTCTGCCTTAGACTGGCACACACCCTGCCACCACCCTCCGCAGTCCCCACCAATCCCTATTGCCTCACACCGGCCCCCTCACGCGTTACTCATCACCCCCACCCCCCCACCCCAAAAGGGAACTCAGCTTCTGACAGTGCCAGCAGCTTTCCTGGGTCTGTCCCCCTGCCCC